>JANHGB010050363.1:0-31263 GCA_026283785.1 Coracopsis vasa | reverse complement strand
AAGAGCATTGAGAATATCCATATTTCCTCACAAGAAATTCAAAGTGAAGTGACATGACAGATTCATGTGCTGCCCCAGTGCTGCAAAAAAAAACCATATCATGGTATAGAAAAGGTGCTTTAATTGAAAGAATAGCCATAGTGAAGCTTATAAAAAATTATGTAGTACAAGAGGGCAATATACAGATTTCACAAAAAAAGAATTACTGGTCATCCTCTTACAGCTGAAAAAAAAAGAGCAAACAGGACTGCAAGTTCCATCTAAAACCTCTTTCGATACAGAAGATAAATGTGGACTTAAATCAGGAGAAATACAAATACATTTAAGGGAATAATGTCAACTGTTTAAAATTCTGACCTCAATTTTAAGGAGTTAATTTCAAGTGACAATTTTTCTCTGATTTATTGCTCCATGAGAAAAATATGGAAGAAGTCATGCTTGTGGCATGAAGTAGAGACATGGGAAACTTCACTTTGATTTCTGTTCTGGCAGCATCTCCTTGTATCAGTAAACAGCAAATTTTAATCTCTCCAGGCTTCTGCTTACCATACCTTTTACTGGGAATATGAACTCTCTCCTTTCTGAAATTGGATACGAGAATAACTTGATAGCACAGCTATAGGTAAATAAAGAAATACAGAAGAAAATGAGTGTTCTGACAGTCATTGAAGCACACAGAATTTTGCTACCAGCCTGAAATTCACCCAGGACCCTTCACTGCTACCTACTAATAAAAAGTTATCTCAGTATAGGGCCTAAGAAGATAGCGGGTGTGTCATTGTACTACTTGTCTTTTAATCAATTATCATCGATAGAGATACTGTCAATGATAGATAGAGAACTAGAGAACTAAACAGAATAATTGCATAACTGACATTTATACACTTGTCAATTATTCCTTGTATAATGCAAGAAGAATTTTCTACTGCCATAGCATAAGGCTGCAGTGCTTTCATCCCAAGACTATCCAGAGTGAGAACACAGGCAGATTAGTTCTATTAGCAAATAAAATAAACCTTTGGATTGCCAGACCCAGAAAATACAGCTATTCTCATGAATCATGGTGAACATATGTCAGAAGATATAAGTCTTTAGTAGCATTTAAAGTTGTCTGCATCCATTGTGTCTCCTTTACAGAAGTTAAATGGAAAGGTAGGATATGGCGTCATTGCCAGAGCACGCTGGCTATTACTCACCTTAGACAGATGGCAACTGGCACCTTAAAAACTACCGAAAATTAGTAGGAAATACATAGAAGGTAAAAATGTCTCCCCTATGGCCCAAGTAATTAAAAATCCAATATTGGACTAGAAAGGCCAAATGTACAGCTGGGCTTGTTCACTATGCCAGTTCCTACTGGCAAAGGTCTGACTGGTATTTTGAGAGCAGAAAAAATCTAAGTAAGTTTAGATCTGAAACGCAGTTGCCTTACAGAGATGAGAACATAAAAATAAAAATAAATTGAAAAGTCATTCTCCCTCCATTAAACCACTTGAATTAAATTTGTCCACAAGTACTGTTCTTGTAACACAAAAGTCTGGATAATCTTCATCTCTGGGAATAAAAACACATATGATTTGCTCTGAGATCTGACTTTGAGGTGAAGAAAATCTATTTTAAGCCAACATAGGTAAGATTGCGAAGGCCAGATAGCCCAGCTGAAACTGAAGCTTCCTGGATTGGAAATATTTATAGTATTTTAAACTGTTGAATTAAGCTTCTCTTGTTACATCTCTATTCCCAGTGCCTTGCCCCCTGTGTAATCACCTACACTAGTGAGGTGTGTGTCTGTGTTCAAGCATTTTTTCTGGATCAAGACAATAACTTCTTATTTTGTTGTTTTGTTGGGATTTGTTTTTTTAGAGACCACCTCTTTTCTTTTTCATTGATACTGAAATGGGTTGCCCAGGAAAGTTGTGGATGCTCCATCCCTGGCAGTGTTCAAGCCCAGGTTGGACAAAGCCTTGGGTGGCATGGTTTAGTGGGAGGTGTCCCTTGCCCATGGCAGGGGGGTTGGAACCAGATGATCTTAAGGTCCTTCCCAACCTTAACTATTCTATGATTCTATGATATTGTTTCATAGATGCTACACTAAAACAGAATTACTAGTAGTTTATAAATTATAATTCAAGTTGTATCTGTAGTCTGACAAGCCAATATCAGTTCTTTATTAAAATAATTTAGTTTTATAAAGAATAAATGTCACTGCTTCACTGTGCAGAATTCTCTAAGGTGGCAATTTGTAACAGCTGGATTTTTCATTGAACTAAACTGCAGGTTTGCTACCCAGGCAATGCAAATTGCTTTTGCCACACATGAAGTCATTTTTTTTAATATGCTAAGCTTCTCTTGCCTCATTACTTAATCTTGATGGAACTGCATGCATCGGGAGAGTAGCACTTAAGGTACTGCCGTGACTCCAGCAAGAGCACATTCACGATGCAGAAGAAATCCTCCTGTGGGCATTAACAGGATTTTGCATGATGAGCAGCAGCATCAGCCCGTTCCCTTTGCTGAGGAGGACAGAGCCACAACGCACGTGAAAGATACAGTCATTGCCTCCATGCCACCCAGTGTACAGGCTCTGCTGGGCTGATGGAAGGGGCTCAGAGGCAGCCAGGGCAAACTCCACACTGGGGATACACTTTCACAGGCACCACTTTTCTCCTCCGCACTGCCTCCCTTCTGCCTCTCTCCAGCAGACAATATGTGCGTATTTATGGATTAGGGTAAAGAGAAACACAGAGACAACGTGGAGAGAGATGAGTGACATGTCTAGCACATTCCTTTACAGACAGGGCTCTGTCCAGCTGGTGTGTGTTCTGGTACGGTTATGTCAGGAAGGGTGAACAGTAATCTAGTTTTGTGTTTTAGTGGGTTTTTTGGTTTCTTTTTAATTTATTTTGGGGGGTGAGGTGTCATTCCTACAAGTTTTCTCCCCAGTCTGTTTTGCTCCAACCATCCAACTCCTGAGATAAAGACACTTGACCACCTCTTTAACACATTTGTTTACCTGAGGTGAGACTAAAACACGGGCTTGCCTCCCAGAGTATTAAAAGTCTCTGTCCTGTAACTTTTCAACAGAATACCATGGCTGACATTCAGAGACAAAATGTTTTATTATGTCATGCAAAATGCCTGGATTTTTTCTATGAGTTAGTAGGGAAATCAGAGCCCACATTTTTTCCAAAGGTCTTTCAACAGTACCATGACCAGATGCTAGAAGCAGAAATAATTTTCCTAACCATAGGTACCTAATGCCAACTGAGGTGTTCAAGCAATATCAAAAATCCTCCACTGTCAAATTGATGCAGAACTCACTAGAAATCCACATCTTGCTGGTGCAGCCGCCAGAGGCTCAGCAAGATAAGCCATTGTGCCTACAATGGCATTAATTCATGAGTAGGCAAACATATCCTACCCAATTTATATCTCTGGGTAGTGGAGGCATTCACATGGGGTTTGCAGCTATGAAACATGACCTGTAAGTAATCCATGTCTCTCTGGAGAAGGCTAGATGCTTATATATCTGTAACCAACTTCAACTCCAAATCTCTGTTGACTCTAATAGGAGCTTAGACAACTTCTGCATAAGCAAACATTTACAGATTTCTTAAGTGAGGTATTTTAATTGCAGCCTGAATCCCATCCTCGAAAGATGCTCTAAGGCAATGGTAGTATTCCTAAAGATTTTACCTTGGGTTATTGAGCTTTTCAGCCTTAGTCTGTACAGCTTTGTGTTGTCTGCTGGACTGTCCTCAGTATCTTTCTCAGTATCTTTTAATGCCCTGCCAGTGGCTGCACTTTAGATGAATCTAAGAGCTTCACCTTTATCTAACTTACCTTTTTTCCCAGCATTGTTACAGAATAGATTCTTTCTCAGCTGGTATTTACCTGCATAATCACATCCTCTATTGTAAGATCAATGCTATGCAGCACAGCTTTTAGTTGTTTATCTTCTTTGTAGTGCTAATATCATTGTTTCTGCCACAACTTTTGCCTGTTAGCCTTTCTTTACCCAACACAAAGTTTGCAAATGCTCTGTGTGCTTTCAGGCTGCTAGCTTGGCTTTTGCTACAGCATAACCTTTTGCCTCTAGGCCTAATTCTTTTGAATTAAGGGCACTGCTTCAATCTCCCAGTCCATGCTGTGCACGCTGATGTCATTTGCAAAACCCAGCCAAATAGTATAATCCACTGCTGATATTACCTTCTCTCCTTTCCAATCTTGCCTCCCCATCCGACAAAATGTCAAACTAGTTCAGGAGCTACACATGGCAAATAGAGGCTGGCTCCAATCTCTTTAAACCATGCATCATTTTTCTTTCATTTCATGTTGTCTGTCATACCTACAGAGAGCGTCAGATCCCTCTTTGTACTGCATCAACTTTGGTCTGAAGGGAGAGGTAGTGGTGTCTTAATTTTCTTGGCACATCCTAATGACTCTGGAGGGTTAATTCTACTTTCTAGTGCGAGTCTTCACACCTGCCCCTCCTGTTGGCATCAAAAAAAATATCTATTTAACCATAACACTGCCCTGATGACTGAGAGCTGTTAAAAATCCACCAACAGAAGTGTAGCTACCTTCATACTCCTTGTTTTCATGCTGCAACCCACTGGCTGCAGATTCAGAGTGATGTGTGAGTAAATCTTCTCCACATCTCACAAATGTCAAAGGTAGCAAAGCTTTTACCCTCACCAGTCTTTCTCCCAGGGTGCTGTTTTCATCACCATAAAACTGACTCCCCATTATTTCTTATTGAGCAATTTTAGACAGGCATTTCACTGCAGGAGCATGACTCATTTCCATCTAAAATAATTTATCTGAATATATCTCAAGATATTATGTTGCAAAAAAAAAAAAAAAAAAATTCCAAGCTGTTGATTCCATAAAGTACAGACAGAACTGCTTAAAAGCTTTACCAGGTTGCATATCCTGTGAAATAAAGCACAGTATCATCCTGGTAACATTTCTTTAGAGCTTGTGCATCTACAAGAGTTGAACTTCACCTACCAGTGATTATGTCTCAGTTCTCAGTTAATAACAGAGTTGAACTGTCTAACCATTTAACAATAGTGTTCTGATTAGTCTCTGCAAAGGTGTTTGCTACTCACCCATGACTATTCATCAGACTCCTAATTTTGATCCCCTGATGAGGATGCAGTTGATGATGTGTCATTCCTTTGCATCACCCATTTAGTATGCAAGCCTTGATTCCCAAACAGCCATCTGTTTGCAAAAAAGCACCTCTATGTTGAGGCATCACACTGCCAGTTTGTGCAATTATTTGCCACAAGACAATCCACGGTGAAGTCTCATAAAAATATGTTTCTCATATTTATTACACAACATAGTGACAGAGATTAAATATCACATTTTAAATCCCTTTGGATATTTTACTCAGTCTAGAGCAGGTGATGCAGATCTAAGATTAGTGTTAATGAAGGAATTCACTATCAACAACTTCTCTTCTTCCTCCATTATTTACAGAATATTTGACAGTTTTGTAGACTTTAATCCAAAATGAACCAGAAGAATCAGTGAGTACTTTTAAAAAAACTGTGTTGTGAAAATAAAGTTCTAGGCCCCAGTGGTATCCACTGCTCTAGATGGACAGAAGTCTGTCTAACACTTCAATGAAACAATAATGCCTTATGGAACAGCAGTTCAGCACCTCCTTACTTGAGATGGTGTTCTCTTAGTTTATCTTAGTAGACTGTTTTTGCTTCAGTTAGCCCCACGATAACAAGTTATGCCAGGAGTAAAGTCAAAATACATTTAGAGAAATAATACCATATTTTTCTCTGGCTGAAATGAAGAAACTGTATTTCATTTACTTAGATTATAGCTCTTCCTGTGGTGGTTTTTTTTTTTTTTTGGTGGTCTTGTGGAGTTTTTTGTGTTTTTTTGGGGCAGTTTTTGAGGGGGGTTTGTTTTGGGTTTTTTGGGGGGTTTTGGGGTTTCTTTGTTTGTTTTTATATTTTTTCTTGTGAGAAAGCCTTATGACATGATTTATCTGGGGTTTGATTTTTTTTTTCCTCTGGTTGTCTGGTTTTTCACTGCTATAAGAACCTTCTTAAATTAGCAATTTGCTCAGTATTAACAGTTTTACTAGTGTGCAAAGTGTCAGCCATAGTGCCTGTATGAAGTGGTCCAAACATTTTCCCCATGTGGCGTAACTCACCATCCTTTAATCATAGTGTAAATGTTTCAGCAGACAGCATAGAAATTTTCCTGGAAGTCATAGGTAGATGGAGCATGGATATTTACTGTGTAAGGCCATTTTTCCTTTAATGTACTCACATAATTCATAGACAAACATGAAATAGTTTGCTACTGATTTTTGAAAATGACTGACAATCTTAGAAACTTTGTGTAAAAAAATCTCTAAGCATCAAATGCTCCTTTTTTGGTTACTTTTCTCATATCCTGTGTGCTTTCTCTTGGTCCATAAACATCCTCTGCTCTACCTCTGTGACCAAAAAAGATCTAGGCCAATATGGCTATCTTAAGACTATCTAAAATACTCAAACCAACAGGTGAACATTTCCAAGAAAAAGAAAACACTACTTTAATGGAAGCTATTGCTCTTCTCCTTTTGCCAGTTACAGACACATCTGTGTGGCTACATCTGATTTTCAGTACAGGCATGTGTTATGTGACACTTGTTTAGGATTGTCGGTGGACCTGGTTATCATCTACCTACTTATAGACTACAAGAGAGGAAATAGCAGCAGGCCAGGAAGTTCATCAGTCCAGTTCCCCTAGGACCTGTACATACAGAAGTCTGATGGCTGGGACCGAATGCAACAGCAAGACCCTACATATCCCACCCCAATAATGAGCCCAGATGTCAGAGGAACCCTCAGGAGGAGGTGAACTCTGTTGCTGTGTGACAAAGGGAAGAGAAATGAAAGGCATTGATGGAGAGGCCTAAAGCCCATGAATTTTGCACATGCAATGCTTGCAATGAAGACAGCCCAGATGGACTGCAGAACAAGACCAGTTACACAGTGTAAGAGCTCAGTATAATATTTCCTTCCTGAGCATTGCATTAGGGCAAAGACACCAGAAAACAGCATCAGTGACAGTCACTGCAGGGCCTTTCAGAACAGAAATGGAAGAAGGAATTCAAAATTCTTGCAGTGGAGAGCTGTGCTTTGTTGTTGGTGCTAAGGAGCAGGTCTGTTAGCAGCACAGCTGTGATGAATGAGGATGGTTACAAGACTGAGAAAGAGGCAGCGTGGAACAGGAGGTGACACCAGCAGCAATCAATAGCAGAACTTATGCTACAAGATCAGAGTTACTTCATTTGTTCACTTTTTCAGACCTCTTTTTCCTTTCAATAAAAATAATTGTTATGCCCGGTTTTAGGATTTGTAAGTAAGGAAAACTAGCTCATTTTGTATCAAAATGTTATTTAAGTTTTCCTTTTCCCCTGTTGCTGGTAAGCACAAATCATCATGTTAGCAGTGACCCCTTTAAATCTAAACCTGTTCTGTTTTGCTTCCAGTCAGGTGTTGAAGGCAAGGTTTTACACAACATAATGAACCATGGCTTTCAAGATTAAACACGTTCTTCTTCAAGTCAGCTTGAGCAGCAGTTCTCCCTTGAAACTCTCTAACTTAAAACATACCTGCTTGTTCAGTCAGCAGTGATGACGAGGTTTTCCTATAATTTCATTCCAAACCACTCAAGAAATAGTCTAAGAAACAAATTAGTGTCACAATAAGGCTTTAGGAATATTAAGACCATTGTTCATACCAACATCCAGCATGGGTACCTGTAGATTGTCCAAAATAAGGTTTACTTGTTTACACCACTTACTTGAAGTATCTCTTCAGAAAGCATGGATCCAGCACAATAGTGCTAGAAATATCAGTCATTGCAATTACAGCCCATTTCATGTGCAGTGATGCCAAGTGGGAGTTGAATTTTTCCAGCTTATTGCAGCAATGGATGATTAATTCTCACCCAATTACTTCTTGCAGTGTATGTTTTGGTTTCCATAGATCAGAAAAAAATCTGATACTGGGTTCAATATTGTAGTTTCCCAGCCATCACCTCTCATATAACTTGCAGAAGTCCTGTAATATTGGTCCCATTTAGGTTTTGTAAGTGCAGTTTACCCTCTTCTTTGGTCACTTTGTTTCACTCTTGCTTCAAAGTTGTCTGTCAGCTTTGACTGGTCTGAAATCAGCTTAGAAAACAGCCTCCCAGCCTGAACAGCTAGCACTTGGGCATTCGCTAATCTTTTTTCATCATTTCACTAGCAATTATGTTTTTAATTGCAGCAGCTGGCACAGAAAAGAGCCACCAGAAGCAAAAGATTAACAGCTAATACAGTAAAAAGTAGCTTAGCCAATATATGGAACTAGGATGTTGCTGTGTTTTACTTTCATAGAATACATCTTCTGTCTTAGTCCACTTAAATAGATACTTAATGTGGATTCTTTTGAGGTTCATTCCTGGCTGCTCTGTGATGCCAGGCTTTGCTGAACAAGTGCTGCTGGATTCGGGCACTCTCTTAGCTGATGGAGAAAAATAGAAATTAAAGTTCTGATCACAACACAATTATATAGTAATTGTCATTCCTATTACTTCCTAGATTGTATCTCATATTTCCAGAGAAACCAATGTCTCCTTGCCTCCAGTAAGTATTTACAGAATTGTCTGAAATATCCCCAATCTTCTCTGGAAAACTGCTGGAGAAGTTTGTGGAAGCATCATCAAAAATGCTGCAAGGATCTCAGCTGTTTTCTCTAGGTTAACAGCTCTTAGACTGTCCCATGCTCTCTGATTTCAGTTTCCTTATGAGGTTGTTTATCTAGGCAAAAGTGCTTGTGCCCTCCAAAAGCCACTTAGATTGGTTTTATTGGCCTCTTTGCAGGAATCCATTGCTTTGTGGGATGCAGGGCCAGTAGGCCAATACTCCAGAGGGTTGGGCACCACCTTCATCTGGGATGTCCATCTGGAAACACCTACAACAGGCAAGGCAAGCTGAACTGCCCACTGGGGATGTCCTCTTATGTAGACAGGTCTTGGTATGGCCATACAGCAAATAGGGCAGTAAAGAGGTTATTTGGAACACACACTGAATGCCCATTTAATAGTAATCTGGGACAATTAAAATGTTTTTGTGTTTCCAATCTCAAGCTCCTACTGGAAAACAAAACCAAAAGCAACCAAAAAACAAATACTCTGGAAAAGAACAATTACAAGTAGTTTTACAACAAAGTTAAGCTTATATAAGGAAGCATGTCTGAGATCAGAAAAACAAACCAACAAACTATTTTAACCCCACAACCTAGCTAATCTGCTAGCATGAAGGCCAGTTCTATATAACAATATAATAAGTTATAACAGGACCTACAAATTCATATATTTCCACAGAGAGATATATGCAATTTATATTGAGTTTGTAATTTTTTCTTATATACTCTAACAATATCCAATTCAGCTGGAGCAATTTTTTCCAAACATCTTCCCTCTCTGCAATTTATTGGGCTGATTTACAAGGACCCTACCACAAGGCATGTTCTAGGCATTGCTGGTTGTTGGAAGCTAGAGGTAAGTCATCATAATTTCAACAGGCACTTAAGCCTGTTTGAATTCAAGACTTCATTGTGTCTCTGCAGGAAGACAGAAATAAGAAGGTAAAAAGGTAATTTGCAGTGACCTCAGTCCCTACTTAGGATCCCAAGGTTTGAGTTTTGTGTTGTTTTAGTGAAAAGCAAAGGAAAATCACATGATGCAAACTGAACATTCATTGGGTTATTGACTTCCATGTTACATGCCGATTTTTTCTGCTGAAAATCAAATTATCTTAATAAATACAGAAATGCAGACTACACTTTTAAGAACATTATTTCTTTTTTATTTGGGTATATCCAAAACTTTAAAGTGTATTTTATGGATAAATAGAAGTGTATTAGCAGAAAATTATGAAGTACTGAATGTATCTTAGGGTTTTCTTGGGAGCAATCGAAAATTGATTGATTATGTTACTTAACTGGTAGGGACTTTTGCATGAGTGTCTCTGCCTTATCAAATTGATTTTGATACCTTTTCTACAGTGCTTGTGTAGTAACTATAGAACTTGGTACAACAATTGTATAGACTGTAGTAAGAAGGTCCTTGCACCAAGGCTGGATCAGCTTACATAGACAAAAACTTACAGATCATTCTTTACGTGTTTGCTCTCAGACCATGCAAGTAGATTGTAAACAAAATATCATTGTAAAACCAGCTTGTGACCACTTTAAAGGACTAAGGCTTTTAGCTGTAATTGTTAGCACCAATGCTATGCCTACTGTTGAGAAGCAGAAGAAAGTTTGAGACCACCTTCAGAATCACGTTTTCTGAGACTATCTTACTTCCTCCTTCTCTTTCTCCACAAATATAATTTATGTTATATGAGAAATCACTGAACAAATCCAAATGTTCTGAAATCTGAGAGCAAATCCTGTAAGATACAACTGCTTCTTTATTTGTTTACCTTTCATACATAAATGGTTTTAAATTATTCACTTTATCATTATATTTACTGTTAACTATTATTTATGGTAATTTACTTTTGGCTGATTAAAAGCTCAGTTTTTCAAGTGTTTGCTTGCAGATACTGAAGCTTAATCAGCAAGTAACATTTTTAGCAATAGTTTATGATTTTTCTGTCAATGCAAAATAAATTTCACTGTGGTTATTGCAGCATTTTCAATACTCCTTTTTGCTTGCTGCTAAACTTAGCCATTTTACTGAAGAAAAGAAATTGCACATTACTTGAGATTGCAGTAACTTCTTTATAGCACCATTAGCATCTGTTAAAGTCTCCTTTAAGGACACACACCTGAGTCACTCAAGTGTTCTCTGGAGATGTGTGTGTAGTTAGCTTCACACCCAGGCTAGGGAAAGCTTCAGCTTCTTGTCCCAGGGGGTGGGAATGACAACCAGCTCTGCAAAATTTGAAACATGTGAGAGGCAGCAGAAAAGGAACAAGCTTCACAGATTTTAAACATGACTAGGGAGAAAGGATATGCTCTAAAATGAGAGTTCTGAAGTTTCTACATCAAATTGTTGAGCAGAGCTTAGCACTCAGTTTCAATCTCCCAAAAATTTTTATTTCTTAAAATGTCACTTAAAGAGATAACAGTATTGAGGGCTGCATGGACTACAGAATTCCTTTCCTGTACCTCTCTAACTAGTCTTCTTTTGTGGAGAAACACGCACAGAACACAAGCATACAAAAATCAGACATTTGACGTGAAGCCTGTCATCTTGAGGATCAGCTGGCTAGCAGAGCTACTAACATAACTACAATTTATGTGTAAGTTGCTATACATATCAGCCAAATGTTACAAACTGGAAAAGCCTCCCTAAATAAAAGTTCCACTCAGAAGTCATCCACTCTCTTTCACCAAAAAATAATAACATATCAAAAGTACAGCAGTATTTTTTGGATGTATTGAAGACTTAGCAAGCAAGTATCCCACTGTTTGCAGCTGTGTTGCCAATATTCCCCAATGGTCTAGAAACCGCCAGAAAACTTGTAAAACTCTGTAGCTGTTTAGGAGGTTCCATCACCCCACTCACCATGTTCAATTCAGTCAGAGATCCATCATAGAATCAGAGAATGGTTTGGGTTGTATGGCACCTTAAAGCTCATCCAGTTCCAAGCCCCTGCCACAGGCAGGGACACCTTCCGCTAGACCAGGTTGCTCAAAGCCCTGTCCAACATGGCCTTGGATGGGGCAGCCACAACTATGTGCAAGCACAAAAGCCTCAGCAGTCCAGCTGCTGTTGGATCAGCTTCAAAACTTTTTGGGTAAACTGATGTATTTATACCTTCCAGCTTGGAAGCTTAGTCTTGCAGGAGACAGCAAGCTGCAGATGATAATAGCTGTATAATGACCTTTAGCCTTTGCTGGTCATCATGTCCTCCCTACCTGTTGTCCTTGCTTTACCCGAGTGGTGCTGCTCCCAGCATCCATCAGGCCTCAGAATGAGCTGTGTGTTAGGCAAAATCTGAACAGAAGCTGAATGAACAGTCACACCTCATTTTCCATTACAGGTAAAACCCTTTGGCAGTTAACTGACTTATTTGGTTAAAATTTCTTCCATTTAAATTCCAGGTCTCTAGGATATTCTCTTTGCTTTTTCTCATACTCTTTTGATTTTCTAAACTGTATATGGAAGTGAGATGTTTGATTCAAAATATGACCTTACATATCTGTTATTGTCTGAGAAGACATTCAGGTGCTATTTGCACACAGAACATTTTGCAGAATACATTATCTTACTTAGTGAGATCTAAAGAACACAAAAAGGGCTATCTTCTTTCAGTAAGCTCAGGGGAGTTTCAGAACTGTCACTCTGGCCTCCATGAATTTTATAATGTTTACTCTTGCTTTTGATGTAAATACTGATTTTACAGAACAAATAGCGAAAAGCCCAAATGTTTTCAACTAGCTGAGATAGAAGAATTGATACTATACAGCTATTACACCTGATCCTAAAAATCCTCATTCAGCTAGTACTTACAAATACTAGAAATCCCACTGCATTCACAGGAATAAAAATACAAGGATAAAATTTGCAATAGCCTATATTCCCTCCTTGAAGCACTTTACAATTAAATACCATTTAGTTCATTATCTAAAGATGGAGACAGATTTTAAAGTGAAGAATAATATACTGATGTGAAAAGAAAAAAAAGTCTAAACATGCTCTGTCCTAATTCTGTCTCCCACTGAATAGACACATGCCTTAGGCTCATATGCCTTATGTCTGCTCACGTACTCACTTGCTAGAGCTTGGCTTTCGTCCTGTGTACAAAATACTTCCACATCAGCCTCAGGTTTTTCTTTTGAGGTTGTCCCTGTAGCCTTCTCAAAGTCACCTGAACTTCAACAGTCTTGTTCATGCTGCCTTCAGGGCTGCTCCTGTCTCACTTTCACCTCAGAAGGAGTTGAATGGCTCTCGGCTGTTAGTGCCAGCAGAAAGGACTCCAGCATTCCCTCACAGCCACTGTCCGTCCCTTCCCTCCATGAGTTTTCTTACCTAGCACTTAAGCATATTAAGATATTAAGCTATCTCAGCTTCCATCCTAAAGTGTTTCTGCCTTCATTCATATTCCTGTAAAGATATGCTTTTTAGTAGAATTTGACAGACATGAATGAATTCTTTGTCCCATTCCAAGAAAAAAACAAACAAAACAAAACAAAAAAACCAACCAAACAAACAAAACCCCACCTTTTATACTTTATATTTTAGCCACATTAGGCAGAAACATATTTTGCCTTGCATAGCATGTGCTGCCTTCTCAGTGTCTAACCTTCCTAGGCAAACAGTAGCTCCATCAGAATGGATGATGAATGGAAGTCTTATTCTTCACACACGATGAAAAGGTAATGGTCTCAGAGACACTGTGATGAGTTTGAAGTATCACAAGAGGGTTGAGCAGATCTAACAGCTATCAGCAAAAGGTAAAGCCTTGCTACTCTTCCCCTTTTTTTTCCCTCCCTCTTCAGTTCAGCTCTCCTGATTTCATATCCCAGCCTCTCCCTTGAAACCACTCTGGTCACCATCTGGATGAACTGATTCAGCTCATTAAATCAGCAAAAAACTAACCCAGAAGAAACAACTTAATTATTTTTTGCCAGTTTAAGGAGCTGAATCAGTTCATCACAGGATTTGACAAATGCCAGTGCCAAGCAAGGGAAGCATGGCCAAGAGAGGGTAAAGTAGTAGAACTGCCCCTTTTGGCAGCTGCATGCTATCAAATTGCTCCTTAAGCTAAAATGACTTTCTCAGGTTAGGCCTGTGGCAAAGGAGAAATCTAGGGTTTGGATCATTCATCATTTCTAGACCACCTTTGCTCTCAGCCATAATGTCTGCAGATACTTAAAAGGTAAATAGAAGCACTACTCCAAACACAGTCACTCTCATTTTTCACCCCTGCTGAAGTTCCTCGTAGCAAAGCATCATACGATAATTCCACTAAAATTGGTGCTTGAGAGCTTTTTAAGGCTAGAGTCAGTAGGAAGCCTGTTTTCATTCATATAGCTAGATAGTACTGGCTCAAAAAACAAGATCATGTTTTATGGCTTAGCTATACTGGTATCTTTGCAAGAAAGTAAATATCTCAACAGAACCACTACTAACTTTGTATAAATACAGAAAATGCCTGTCATATGATTATGAGCAATTACCAGAGCAAGACAACAATTACCTGTCACTTAAAGCATCAGCATCAATACATAACTAGCAAATGACGTCAACAGCTAACATCTGATTGCTCTGGTTTTATTTTAAAGCTAACTTCATTAGCAATTAATCACATTTAAGTCCCTTAATAATGAATAAGGTTAAATAATAAAATCAACTAGCAACGGCTCACAAATATTAAGGTAGATTAAGCTAATCTTTAATGAAAGGAAGAATCCACAATGCACCCTTTCCACTTCCAGGTGCCAGGCGATAATTATGTGAGAGGCTTGTTATGTGAGTGCTTTCTCCAATCCTGCTTTAGTAAAGCAAAAGGGCTGCAGCAATAAGACTGATGGCAGTGCAAATAAAACTCAGCCCAAAAAAATAAGAGCCATTACTGGCACCAGTCTACGCAGCATATCCAACAGGCTAATGCAAGGTTAGGAATTTTAGCGATCAGACTCTCAAGGAGGTTGCACTTGTGTCTTCATGTGACCCTCTTTAGATATGCCTAGGATGCAAGTCACTGAGCCTCTCAGCCCACAGCTTTCTCTGCTAGAAATTACACAGTTTTATGTTGCTATTGTTACCAAGTCTGTGCACACAAAAGCACATGGAAGAGGCAATATATGAGAAGGGGGAAGATGGGAAATAAGAAATAAAACTGCTGAGTCCTGTTCTGTCTCACTGATTTATAGCGCACCAGCTCACAAAATCCGTTTCTTTGTAATGAAGATTCTCCCTAAATAAATAGGAAATCGTGTTGATGTTTTCATATAAAAAATTCTTGTGGGAAATTGCAAAATACTATTTTTTGTAAAGCCCTTGAGATCCTGAAATGTGTGCTTCATATCTTTCTCGTGTAATTTTATCAAACATCTTCAAATACCAGTAAGAACCTTCTGAAAGGCTACATGAAATACAGATTTATTTTTTTGGGTTCTTCTCAGGAAGTTTTATAAAATTGTGGTGTTCTCTCTCATTGAAGTTGCGTCAATATAGCATAGTATAAACTCATTAGTGAGAAAAAAGCAATTATTTCCATGGAAAAAAAAAGATACACTTTTACTGTTGAGTAGTTATATAATCTGATTGGTTTAGTGGTCGCTAAATTACTTCAGTAATTTACAAAATTTAATTGTAGCTGCTTTTTCAGAAAGTCACTTTTCAATGAGATGGTTCATAGCAGACAGGCTTTTGGAGCTCTTAATATTTCATACACCAATGTAGACTAAAATAATAACTGTAAATCATAATTATGCCAACCATGAAGATAACTGATGAGTAAAAATTCATGTGGAAATTGACAGATTATTTTCCACAATAGAAAAAAAAACAACCAAACATAAAATTCCAGACCTAAACTAAATCATAAGAATTTGTCTAGTTGAATACTATGTCTTAAACAAATTTAGAAAGAAAAGTTTAAACTTGGCTAAATATTATAGCTATGTTACATAAAGTGTGAGATAGGACAAAGTGTTGCAGGAACCAGTGTGTTACTTTACCTACTGGCTTGCTAAAACTGTAATTCGGAAGTTTCTCTTATATTAGATATGAGGAATGTGCCAACTGAGGTCGAACAAAAATTAGGCAACCATTAAATGATGGGTTTCGACCCCTAACTGCAGCTGTTGTGGCAAGTGATACAGCACTATTCTAACCTTAAACTAGTGCTCCTTCCTAGTACCTTTGTCACCCACTCTTAGTATTTTACTAAAAGCTCCAGATGGGCACAGAACTTTCAAGGGCAGATCAATTTACAGGAAAAAGATTGACTTTCTAGTATGTTCCTCAACAATGGCTACGTCGACAATCTGAGCCCAACTCAGTTACCTAAACACAAGTTCTGTGCCATTTGAGACAACAGTTTTCTGAGACAGCCTTAACAGAGCAGGCTGGTATTAGACAGGAGCTGTGAGAGCCCAGAGTCCTTCAGGAATGGTATCGAGATTGAGCAGAAGGCCATCTTAAATACATCTCGCTAGCTGTTGCAGCCTACAGTGAACTATATGTTGCTGAGGTGACGCTAGCAAACTAAAGGCTAAGTCAGAATCACAAAGAAAATGATAAAAACACAGGAAAAGGGGATCAAAATAATCTGAAGAGAAAATGCAGTGGTTTAGCAATTTCCTGAAGTTTCCCAATTAGAGAGTTCTCATTGATGTAATCCAAGAAAAATAAGCCATCTTTCCTGGCACAGATGATGGCCAAATATAGATCCAGGGATCCATCAGTCTTCCTGTAAGACTTTGTCCTTCAAAGAACTTATTAATTCACATTCTCCAGCATTTTCTTCGCATCAATTTCAATAATCTTTAACTAAAAATGAGCTGATCCCATAAAAGCTATGGATATTATCATTAAAGGTTGTAACACTGCAAACACTTTTAGCAAAGCTTATTGCTTGCCTGTGATTGCATAGTTCATGAGATTCAAGAATCTGGTGGCAATTCATAAAAATTAATATAAGTAACTTTGTCTGTAGGCAAGCAATTCTTTATAGACCCTATAATAGTTTCAGCTGACAGGTAGCTGCTAGAGAGATTGTCACACCATCCTTGACATGCTCTTTGTTCTCATCTTGTAAATGGATGATGGTGACTCATTTTTTTATTGAGCCATATGTCTGAAAGCCTTGGAGATTCATACTAGTGCCTATGGAGAGGCCATATTTGACACTTCCAATTCTGACACTGACAGTGCCTAGGGTGTTCAAGTGAGAGTGGATTTGAAACTCTCTTTAGATGTGTTTCCCAAACCAAACACAAGTAAAAAATTTGGATGTTACTCTGGCATCTCTTAGCAGTGTATGTTTTCCCTGAGTGTGGCCCAGGCTCAGTTGCACATCTTGCTAAAGAAAGGAAATCAACTCAAGACATGCAGTGGGATTTAGCAGAATAAAGCTTTTCATGCTTTTTAAATAGACCCTGCATGCCCTGATGCATTTGAAAACACATTCAATTACTGTCTCTTTACCTCCTCCAAAAAAACACTCCTCAAGATATGCATTCTACTTGCTACCATAAAATTGTCCCCATTCATCATGAATTAAATTTTCCTACACTCCCCAAAGCAGAAATATGAAAGTTTAAGCCTCAGTCTTCAAATAATCAAATATCCTTCCAACAGTTCCTTCTCCCATCCCAAAGAAATTAACATAGGCCCTCACAGTCTGCAGAGAAGCAGTGTCAGTGCAGAGAGTATGGCAGGAAGGTTATATTCAAATCACATTGTCATTCTCAGCCAACACCTTAAAGTTTACCCACATGGCTGGTGATATCACACCACAATCATAGAATTTGCTTGAATTCTTCCATATTTTGTCTAATGGAATGAAAAATTCCTGTGGAAAATTCATTTTCCAACCAGTTGTGTGGGCAGCAAACCATGCTGTGCTATGAGAAGCTAGGGAGAAGCTTGGACATGTAGATGTTTCAGTCCTGGGGCTTCCTGAGAAGCAATAACAATAGATCTCAAGGGCTACTTGATATCATGTGAAATAAGAACGTCTACTGAAACATGGTTCAGGTTTTGCTGGTGATAGATTTTTGTAGTCTCCTAATGTAACAGTTTTACAGTCAAATATTAGTTATCAGAATCCAACTTCATAGATTTTTGAGAGATGACATTATTTTCTTGCCTATATCTTCCAGGGTTTTCTAAGACAACTGCTCATCAAGGAGAGGCAGTGATTATATATCAGCATATTTCACTTGATGATCAGGAATTATAGAAATTTAGGAAAGACTTGGCTATAAACTGCCAGTGCCAATTCCAAAAGTATGTAGGGGCAAGCTAAGCAGTGATAGCTTGTATAAACCATTATTATATCAGTTTTGGTTTATATGTTGTTAAATTAAGTGGTTTTAACTGAGCCCATGTTTGACAGAGCTGTTATTTGTGCACAGACATTTAGACTGAAATACTTGAAATTTATGAACTGATTCAGAAATTCTTCAAGTAACTTCTTTTGCTTATGAGAGCAAAAATAATGGCTGTGAAGTGAAATACATAAATAAATAAATAAATAAATAAATAAATATGAGAAAACCCATTTTCCCCCAGGCTGGCTGGGGCAGCAGGACCGGCCCTGGCTGCAGACCCTGTCCTGCCACCTCAGGAAGCCCCAGCCCCTCATCACCTCCTGAAATACTTTTTAAACCCTAATGGGCTTTTAGTTTCATTAGCATCCTATGGTGATGACTGAACAGTGTCTATCCCACCATTTATAAGCAACGACACACTTGAAAAAGAAGATGATAAATGAGTAGCAGTCCAAAAAGAAAAGCCATAGTTCCTGATCTTTTCTATAGAACCATATTAATTTCAGAAGGTCAGTGCAATTAAGAATCAACCAGTGAACTCAATCCAGTTCTGTACAGCAAAAAGTGAGGCAACTGTAAATATCAAATTTGACACAGAGGAAAGAGAGCATCCAGAAGAAACCTGATACTGATCCACCCCAGAGATTGGAAAGAAAATCCATCTTAACAAAAATATTTCAATAAATTAGTAAGAAGCTTCTATGTTATGTACTCCTGCATAGGTCCTCAGGCTCACAATATATCATTTATGGAATATTTATGTTATTTATATTTGTGGAAGTGGTGTTTTATGTCTACAGGATCCCATTTTTCAATGACACCCCTATTTGGCTTAGGTGTTTTCCCAGTGAAATTTGTAAAGGTTTTACAACTGGCATTTGCCTGATTTTGCACTGCAATTGTACCAGTGGTAAAGAGTCATCAGATTTCAGTACAGGCCAAAGCTGAGGTACTAGGTAAATCCTATTTATTCATAATCATTAAAGAGGATGTAACTGTGTGCAGTGAACCATGCAGATGAAAGCTAATCTAAATATTTTGTTCTAGTGTCCACACGAATATGAAGCACAGGACAGACCCTGCAACTTCTTCAGCTCATTTCAGAGAAAGGTACATGCCAGTCTTTCAGTTCACACTGAAACATCTTCAGCACTGCCTCATGGCTGCAGGGGTTGGGGCTTGACACATATTTAATTTCAGAGGTGTGAAATATTACCTTCAGTCAATGTGATGGGCATTTTTCTCACAGAGTTTAGCCTTCAAATCCACAAATCTCAGCAGCAAGTACCACACAAATCTTTGACGTAAAATTGGGCAGCGTGTAAGACCTGCTGCTTTTAATTCTCTTTTAATCTTTGCTGAGCTGCTTTTCTTAAATTGCTGCTACAGGTACTTAATTTCCCTCCCCAGCATTACCAGTTGTTGCGTTTTGTGTCTGGTGGTTTTTTACTTAATAGCTTCAATGGTGGAAGATAATAGCCACCCTGTGGCCACCTGGAACTGCTTCGCCAAATGGATCATACAGCTTCTGAACAGGTCTCTTTCCTTTAAACTGCTCTGCTGTAGTCTTACAGAAAGCTGAAAGTCTTCCAAGCCAGGATTAATGTGCCATGGCTGTGGAGTGAGCAGAGCCAGGTAGTAATACATCAGCATGGGCATAGTTGTAGATTGGAGTACTTTGGACTCCTGTCTTCAGAGTACTGTCTAAAGCAGGCTTCAGGTATAGGAGAACCAAGGCTCTGGGGAAAAGAGAGTAAAGGGCTGTAGCACTCTGGAAGAGCATTTGGGTGTACTTCTGGATCCAAAGGCCATAAATGCCTTTGCTAAGTGCCCCACTAATCCTGAAAGCACCAAAGTTTTCTGGTGCCCTTCACTTAAAGGATCCTGAGCTTTCATTCCACATCAGCACAGTCTGAACCAGGTTTCTGGGCTCTGAACTCCTGCCTATTGTCAATCATTATCCAAAACCCAGATAACTAACACTGTATGTCCTGGGACTCCTTACTGGTTCAGGTCCTCACAAAGTCTAGTCATTGCTGCTTTCTTTTTAAAATGTATTCATGGAATTTATAACAGCCTTATTGCCAATGCATTCAATAGAGAAAAGGGAGCCTTGAATTTTAGATCCTTGTTAGCTTAAGGATTTTCAAACCTTCAGATCTACATTCCTGGAGACATGTGTTGCTGTTGGCTCTTCTGATGCTTTGGGGATTTCTTGCTTTGTTCCATTACTCAAAAATAATTTTTCTCCCCTTCCAAAAAAAGAGATCATAGTTACCTTGTGCTTTCCTCAGCCAGTCTTTAAAGATCTACCACAATCACAAGCATGCTTAAAAATTAAGCCTGTGCTTGACGAAGAATTTCAGATGCCAAAAGTGGCATTTCAGTAGAATCACCCTCAGACTGTGAGGCTGAGCATGCAGCTGTTTTTCACAAGCAAATTATTCTAGTGCAGCATCTGCCCTACTTCAAATAGAGGAAGACAATGTAGATTACAGACAAAAAAATGCCTTTGGGAACTAAATCCAGACTCACAGCATTACCTCTCAAGAGTGCCTACACTTGTGGTCGAATCAGGCTCCCTGTGTCAGTTCTTCATTTGGCCCCATGACTTACGTCCCTGGCTGCCAAGCTCAGCTCCATGAGGAGCTGTAGGAAGCATACCCACATCTGTGGGAGGGCCCACAGCAATATCCCACAGCTGTCATGAGGGCATTTTCCCAGAAGTGGGAACTGTAGACTGGGAAAAGTTTAAAGTGCTAGTGAGTGGTTTATTCACTAATGTTTAGTTCAAAACCACATGTAGTACCTCTTCTTCCATGAGTTACAACAGACTGTAGGTGTCTGTCTGCCTAAACCTGAATTATGGTGGAAATATAGCTTGGAAATACATGTTCATGCTCCTAAAGCAAGCTTGGAAAAGGTTTGAAAAACTAAAGAACCCAGAGGATTTCCAGGCTAAGTAGGTAAGTGCCTACAGGACTAGGCAGTACTTGAAAGCAAGTCTGGGTTGCTGTCTAGGAGAAATGCACACAGGTTTGATTTAGATGTCTATGTCTCACATTGTTTGGGATTTTGATAGCCTGGTTCCTACCCACAGGAATGCAAAAAACATTTTTGCCACCTGCTGATGTGAAAAATTTTGTCAATACACACTTCCTACAGTAGATTCAAACTAAATTATTTCCTGTATATACAGCTAAGCCTGAGATGATAAACAAGAATATATGGGTAAATGATAAATAAATGCAATGCCTTAATGGTTCTTGAACTTCTGTGCCTAAAGGATTATAAGGTCAAAAAGAGTTACAGGTATGAGTAAATGAGGAGTCAGGAGACTCACAAGACCTGGACTTGTCCTGGCATGCTACATAGGTCAACCCTTCTAACTCCTGAGAAATTTCTGTCTGTGCTTATAGAATTATTGTGGATCTCTCTAATCTAAATTGCATTTCTAAGACTTCCCAAAGCACCCTATAAATTGTTTCGTATTTTAGAATTTGTCTAAATCATTCAAACTGATATTTGAATGTAATGCATTTATCCTCTGAGTAAAGATACAGTAGCTCTGAAAACAGCAATTTATATTTAGAGGCAAATACCTGAACATAGTGAGGAGGGAAGTAAGGAATAGCTATTAGAACTAAACCTGTCTTGTCTCCAGACATCTTTGTAGGAAATATTAAAGCTATTATTTCCAGTCTTCAAGATTAAGACTCCATCTGACAAGAACATGGAATTGTCATTAATGTTAATGGAACTTATAAGAATGCATCAAGTGAAAAGTAGCCAGTGAGTAATGAAAGCTGTAGAAGAGTAAAAACAGGTTGCATCACGCAGAGATGGCTTAGCAAAGCCAATATTTAAATATAGATCTTCCATCTTCCTCAAAATTACAATATCCTAACTGATCACATGAAATGCTAGGAACACTATTTATCTGTAAAGGTGCAAAAGGCCCACATAGCTGAACAACTCATTAATTGTTTAGCCTGTCCCTTAACACCCATGTTTCCAAATGTCCCCCAGAAGAAAAAAACCTCTTACCTTGAGTGTATATGTTGCACTGTTTCTTTAACAAGAAAGCCTCTATAATATGTTATTTCTCTCTTTCCCAATAAAAAAATTCATTCTATATAACAATTATTTTTTAATAAATATCTTCTAATTTTCTTGGTGTGCTCTCTCTCTCTCTCTAGTTTACATATATATACACTGGATTTTTAGCTGTCTGAAAAGCTGAATTGGCAAATGCTCAATGCAAGCAAGCTTCTTTTGAGCTCAGTGTCTTAAGTACTAAATAACCCCAATTTTTGAGGCTGTATAGATTTTTTCTGAAATATTAGTAATTCAAGGGCCTCAATATTCCTTTGCATACTTTCAAAGGGAAGTCAAATGACAAATTACAGAAAAAAGGAACTATTCCATATTCTGGTTGCTCTTTGTAGCAGCAAAAATAAGTACATTTACCAACTCTGTATTTTTATTTGTAAATTAATTCTGAAATGAACCATATTCCCAAATGGGAAGAATGGAACCAAAACGAATCATTTTCTTGTGAATTAGGCATAATTCATAGAAATGTTCTCTTTCTGTTTCTTGTTCCAACTTTTCTGAAATGCTCTTGTGTTTATTAATGTCACCTCTTTAGGATGCAAATCATAATACAATACTGAGTAGCCTGGAAGGAAGTGATGTTTTTCAGAGGAAGGTGAATAAAGAACTGTAAAAACTGAGTCTTTACGCCTTAGTCAGGTAAGGCTTTCCCAACCTTGTGTTTCAAAACTCACTGGACCCCTAGAGTTAACAACCTACCTGCATAATAAGGTAAGTGTGGGCTGGTGTAATTGAGGTAACTTTTCTACATTAAACTTTCCAGAGCTGTTCAATCCATGATCAGGCTGTGAATTAAGCCCACAGTATGTTTGACAGAGATGATAATCTAATACACCCCTTACCCCTCTCCCTCCTGTCTGCTCATTCCCACCCTGTGCCTGGGACAAGCTTTAAATGAACCTTGAAAAACATATCAGATAAAAACTAAGAACAAAACAAAGTAGATTTGTCCCTGATCTGACTGACAGAGCAGGCATACAAACACTCGTGCTGACGCTGCAGGCAGGCACTGCAAAGAGGGAAGAACAGCAGAAGGGAGCCCAGAAGGCCTCTTGCAACCAACTATTTGCTCTGCAAAGAGGGGCCTGATTCCACATTTCACAGGTGCTCATCCAGCCTTTCATAAACTAGCAATTGACTGTGCAAACACTAAAGAGGAAAAAGTGTTTGTAGATGTTTAAATGTTCTTTTAGTAGGTAACACGCAGATGGACTCTGCCTCCCACTCTCAGTGAGGGTGAATATGCTAGCGATGGCTAAGAACAGCTGCCTGGAAAGCTTTGTAGTTTTCCGCTCCTTCCCTGTTCTACACCACCACAGGCTGCATGGTCGCCTGTACATTAACACAGCAATTAGCTGAAGAACAGCAGCTGGCTAACATCAGTAATTTTGGAACACTAATAGTTTGATTGGATAAATGATTAGCAGTATTCACAATAAGCTGGAATTTCCTGGGGGGTTTTGTGCATCTAAGCTACAAATGCTGTCTTAGATAATGCAAGCCGGAATTGCTTATTTTGGCAAGTCAGGGCTCTGACCCACATTACAGAAGTAACATGGAGTATTTTCCCCAGATGTCAATCATGTAGTGTGGGCATTTCCTTCTTGTTTTTTATAATATGCTTGGTGGCTTCACTTTGCACACCATTATACCAATCAGTGTTCTATTTTCAAGCCTGAGTTTTCAAGAATAGCCAAAAATATTACTCAATTGTTTTATAGCACACGTGATAATAATTAAAAAGAATGTCTAAGTAGCTCCATGGAATGTCTGTTCTGATGTTAGTGTTCAAAAATTGTGTGATCTGTTATTATTGTGTGGACACATGCTATATTATGGGAAGGTTATAAGGCCATATGGGTGATATTGGAGCTTGTGATTCACACAATTTGGATCACAGAAGCTACATAAATACAAGGTAATATTGAGGGATTTCTGAAAATCCCTTAACTTTTTGTGTCTTCTTATGGCCATGAGACCATGAGTCACCTCAAATACCATCAGACACATGACACCTAAGGCAGTGGGTAAGCTATGGCAGTGCAAATAAAAAGCCTCATATTATTGAAAACACTTTTCCTATATTCTGCAAAATCTGTAAACCCAACCATAAATAACTGCTTTACACATTTGACAGAGTCATAAAGCACTCTCATTGTTGAGTGCCATCCTTCTGAGCCATGAAATGAACTTTAAGTTAAGCAAGACTTGTTGGTTCTGCAATTGTAGTGGAGACAAGCATTTCCAAAATGTATCTTATGTCACGTGTTTTAGACTTCTAAGTTATGATGAGATTAATCTCCTCACAGAAATACCTTTTTATCATCAAGGACTATGGAGGAGCCTGGGCAGGTGGCTTGGAATAGACCCCTCAGGTTCAGAAAGCTCTCATCCTTTAAACCAGTTTTCAGACAACTTTTTATTTAGGGAAATATATTTTTTTAATTGTTTTTCAATAGAATCACAGAATAATTTAGGTGGGCAGAGACCTCCAGAGCTGATCTAGTACAAATCCCTGCTGAAGGCAGCTCCAATCTGGTCAGGTTGCTGAAGGCTGTGTCCAACTAATCCTGAAAAACTTGAAGGATGGAGATCCCACAGCCTCTCTGGGACTCTTCCACTACTTGACTATTCTCACGGTAAAAAAGAGAATCCTAATATGTAATTGGAATTTTCTGTGTTCCAACTTGTGTCCATTGCCTTCTATCCTACCACTGTACACCTCCAAAAAGTTGTGCTCCATCTTCTCTGTATACTCCAATCAGCTGAAAACATCAATGAGATCTTTAGCTTTTCCAGGCTGAACAAACCCAGGTCATTCAGTCTCTCCTCTTATATCTTGTGTTTCAGCTCGATGACCATCTTGGTTATCTTTCTTTGAGTCAGTACTGTATGTTCATGTCTTTCATGTAATGGGGAGCCCAAAACTGGACACAGAGCTCAAAATGTTTCTCACAGATGCAGAATAAAGGGGAAAGATCACTGGAACTGCTGACGGCAATCTTACTAATACAGGCTTCACCCTTGCTAGTACACTTTTGCTGACAATAATATGACAGGCAATCTACAGTCCTACAAAGTTAGACCATGGAGGATACTTTAGTCAAGAGATGATCATAAAGGTCTTGGTATCTATGATATATCTCTAGAAGGCTGTGTGGAGGCTGATAAGAGGGTAGTTCCTGGAAACAAAGTGAAAATCAAGGAGGTAAAAAGAGCAAATGAATAATAAGCAAAGAAACAAAACCATTTTTCTGCTGCTAGGTTTATTTTTTTGATTCAGCAGTCTGCTATATAAGCAAAGCTGAGGAGCATGATTAACTATGGTACAGCATAGAAAAAAGCAGCAGTTGTGGGGGAGGCATAGGTTTTCTTTAACACTTTTCTATTGGAAAAAATATCAGTGCAACTACACCCTAAGGAAAATAAGTCTAGAAAATAATACTGTTATGGCCTGAACTTGTTAATTCAGGGCCCATTGCACCCCTGGGGCTCCTACAAATGGATTAGGTCCTCAATGGAAGAAACAATTTACTTCATATCTTAGTAGTTTCTCAAATGCAGAGGAAATCAGGAGATGTACATACCCACAGAGAAGCAAGAAGAAAAAAAGTAGGGCACTATGTCAATATATTAAAACCAGAACATTTGTCAGTGACAAAATTTAAATTAACATCTACAGAGAACCAAGTAAATAAAGAAGGAGTTGATTCATTTGCTGTCCCCCCCTGAAGTAAAATTCATTATGGAGATTGGTCTCACCTTAGTTTAGGTTGACTGATTGCATTTAATGTTAAACTGAAAGTGCTGACATGTTAATGCCTGATGCCTTTTATATGCAGAAATTATGGTGGACATACCCTACATTAAGAAGCCAGAATCTATGGAATGTATCTTTGCATTGAGTGGCTCAACCATGTGTCCATTAGAGGAAGAATCAAGCCATCTCCTCCAGTAATAAAAAAGCTACCATCTTCACCATGGCACACAGATCCACAGAAATGGAGCTGGGGAGAAGCAAGAATGGGAGGGCAAGTGTATGCTTTGTAGCGCCACAACATCATGGAAAAGATTTCATGCTTCTGCTAATGACTCACTGGAAGAGAACAAGATAAAGATAGACTGAAAATTTAAAAATGCATAGCTCAAGACTAGAAACTTCAGGTTTTATCTGGCTTGTATGTTCAAAAGTTCTGATTGACGAGGTCAAGCCAAAGGTTGACAGCAAGTGTATTATCTCATCTGCAAGAGTGAAAAGCATTGAATTTTGAAGGAAAGGCTACAAGCAGTAGGATAAATATAAAATAATAATTTCTTTCATATGACTTCCCAGCTAGGGTGACCCCACTGACGACTATAACTCATGGATAAAACAATACATCTAAAACTGGAAGTTCTCCAGGATTTAGACTATTTCCCTAATCAGTCTGGGAAGGAGAGAACCTACAGTAAAAGCACTCACATATTTATGATGAAACAAATATTTCCAGAAAACAGAAATCCAGAGCTCTAAATGTTCTCTATTTTGTCCCACACTACAGAAAATATGAAGGGAAATGATAAACCCAAATAAAGACATATTTCCATTTTGTAACCATGAACTTCAATAATCCATCTGAAAAGGAGAGAAGATTCAAGACCCCACACAGAATCTCCCTCTGCAATGCCAAAGCAAAAAGGTCTTTGCCAAGGAAGACAAAAATCTCTTTGCCTCAGTGTTGATTAAAAGGAATATATAGAGAACAGTGATCATAAAAAAGATCATTGAGATACTATTTAGTTCTCTCTGCTGAGTAGTGTATTGCTCACACACTAGAGAGCAGTTTACCTTCTTCGAGTGATATGTCAGGTCGTACTCTTCCTTCACTGGAACTCATAAAAAATCTTTCCATTAAAGCGTTTTATACCTAGAGGGGAAGCAGTAGCCACTTGATTATGAGATAAAATCAAATCAGCTATATCTTACCATCTTAATATTTTTCACCTGCAAACCCGTTTGTTTGTGAAGAAATTAAATCACTCAATAGGACCTACAGTATTGCTCACTCTCACAAGCTTAATACTGAAAAGGTAATTTGATCTATAGAAAGTCCTTATTCACAGTAATTTAAAATTTAAGTCTCGTGATATTACAGAAAAGTAGAATTGCATTTACAGAATTGCAGTGTTTCCAAGTTGGTTTTACTTGTTCTTAGGTTTGTGTCATAGAAATATTATTCTGCTCCAAAAAGGATACAAAATATTCACTGTTTTGACCACTTGTGAATTTAACATTACCATTTCATATTGCATTATATTTAAGCAATTTAAACACCATATGAAATATGGGTAATCTAATGTAATGTTGACAGGTCCTAGCCCATAGACCACTGGACTCACTGCACCCTTGACTTCCTATAATTTTTGCAGTATTAGGTGTCTATTTTTAAGAACTGATGCCAGAGTTGTCCATCAGAGGAAGGAGGGAAATAGGATCAGATGACACAAATTTGATGGGATGCAAACCGTAGGATGCCAATTGACTGAGCAATTTCTTTCCAGGGACTCATGATGACCTTGTAATTTCCATCACTAGAAGGTCACTGGTTATTTTGAAACATTTAACTTTTCATTTAAATTTCATATTGGCCTTTACCTTTTCCTCATTACTATTGTAACTCCCTTCCCCAGTGTAAATTTTCATTGTGCTCTGAAGCAGATATGGGTTTACATCCTTTTCTAACCCTCTGTTACCTGTGAGATGTGAAGAAAGGCTAGGTAAAACAGGCCTGTCTAATATGGCAGGCTCAATGTTCAATGAGTGAAGAGTATTTTCCAAGATTTAAGTCATTAAACCTAGATTTGTCCTTTCAGCACAAAGTCTCTGACATACCTCTGGAGGTCACTAATGTGAGACCCTGCTGTGTCAAATCAGAGGTAAGAGATTACTGCGACAGCAGATTTATCTTGTTCTTAATATGTAACCGAAATTTTACATCCTCCTGCTGTTCTGTGTGAGTCTGACCAACAATGTAGACTCTAAAGGACTTGTCTGACAGCCAGGGTTGCTAAAAAATGTAATCCTGATGAATTCAGTCTGCTATTTTAAGGATGTTCTCTGTAGCCAGCTCTACTCAGTCCTAGTTTAAAGCAATCACTTCAGTAAGTCAGTCAGTTTCTTTACACAATAACCCATTGGACTTGTCTCAAATTTAGAGTTCTATTACTACAACGTTTTGTGTAAATAGCTGTTTCTGGTTTAAATTATCTGTCCTTAACTTTAATATTTCACATAACTACTCCTCCCTGCAAATTATTATGGATCTTATTAAATCCAACTCCTGCTACATTGTGTTAATGCAGTTTTTCTGCTCCTGCCAAAAATCCCCTTCCCTCTATGCAACATGAAACTTGCTTTGCCCACTGACTCTTCCTCAATTATTTCACTGAAAGTTTTAATTCTTGGACACTATTAGAGAAGCAATAAAAATCTTATTAAATCCCCCAACCTGCCTGAAATGCATGTGCTGCACAGTGATGTAATCCTACTGCCCTCATCCCTCATCTTCCATTCTTCACCAGATTCTTTCTTACTGCTATTTCACACCTAAAAAGATGCTGCAAGTGTTTAGGAATGGAAACTTAGTTCCTTATCCATTCTTTGCAAACAGTAATTATAATAAAAATAAGGCAAGTGTGGAACAAGTCTGCCTAGTAATTCTCTATTCCTGGAAACAACCTCTGGCCTTTCGTCTGAGCTTGTACTTGCAACATGCAACTGTAAGTCTCTGAATGTTGCACTATTTCTCCATAGAAGATGCAGCTCTGGCTCTTTGGAGTGGACACACCCTATTAGTCTTATGATCACACTCTCTGCTGTCATATTCATTCCCTTTTATCTACCAGTAAGACTTTAGAATAGGAAGGGATTTTCAGAGCGGTCATGTGGAGTACAGTAAATGTACATACAGGCCATCCAGTTATATGCCTGATCCTCATTTGGAGAACAGCAGACCAGAGTATATGCCATCTCAGAAGCCTGTGTAATCCCAAAGCAGTATTTCTCCTAAAGGTGCTGAATTCCTCCTTCCCTGTCAGTGCACTCAGAGTTCTCCCCCTTCAGCTAATCCAGAAGCTGTTGCTATTCAGCAGAACATTAGCAGAAGTTTAAGCAGGTTTTCCATGCTTGCCTTGTTGAGTGAAGCTCAATGCACATGTCCTGACACTCCCAGTCCCCTCAGCAGTCTGCTAGAGCTGAAAAGAAGTTTTACCTTGCATGTCTGCAGATCTCACACCTGAGCAGCAAATTCATTGTTAGGCTCATAGCCCAATTTCCCCGACTCCAATTAGGTCAGCTTTCAAGTGCTTCAATGTGCTCTAAAGTACTGCTGCCCAGCATGGTAAGTCAGGACTAACCTATCATTTCTATGTAGATGTGCCTAGTGTCTTAGGCTTTGTTAACAGTCTATTTGGAGACTGGCTTATTTTCAGGATTTCTCGCATTAAATATTGGTAAACTCACTGATGGGAACCCAGAGCACCATGACTACCTTAGCAGAAAATTGGAGCATGGCCAGACATCCTTGTTGCTTTTCTTCCACTTAAAAACCTCTGCCCACTTCTGGAGAGAAGGTCTTAATGAGATTTAGAAAAAAACCAAGAAACAGCAGGAAAGTAAAACCAGAAAGTGGCACTGAAATAAATTCTGATTTATATTTCCTCTGTGACATGTTGGGGGGATTTATATTTCCTTCATGGGACAAAAGAGGAGAAATAGTGTATTGCATGAAGTTTATATAAGCGCTTCCATAGCCGTGGACCTGACCCTGGGTTTTTTGTGAGTCAAAATGCTCATACACATACAGCAGTGACCAGGGGAACCTCAGGCTGAATCTAAGGTTCATGTGGAATCAGTGAGGCAATAGAAATATTGTTTAACCAGCCTTAATCAAACCATTTTCTGAATGACAAAAGGTTTTCAGAGGAAACGCAGCATATATTGAGCTATAATTAGTTCCTCAATAGTTGGGCAGTTTCTTGAGAGAATTGCTGCAATCTATCATGCAATAAAGTACAGAGCATAATCTAATCACAGATTATTCTTTAATTTACACAGTTTTCAGTATCAGGGCAAACAACATCTGGTAGCAAAGGCATCTACCAATGAACTTAGAGTTGCATTTTAACTCATGTAGCTGTCCTAGCTAACCAGATTAAAAGCTTTTGTTACTCTTGATGTCTGCAACATATGTGTAAGAGTCTGTGGGAAAAAATTAAGTCTCACATCATTTGCAAGCTCTTTTTGTGAAGGAAACTCTTCCTCTCACAAAATATGTATTCATTTAGGCTAAAAATACAGCTTTGTAAGTCATGTTCACATGACCTATGTACTAAGAATGTGCTTATGACATCAAAATAGTAAATGTACTAGAAGGACTGACAAAACAGTGATACCTGACTCTGCATTGACAAAAGGGTTTTGTTCCCTTGTGGGCTTTTCTAGTATTTTTCCCAAGGAATCGAAGCATTATATATTTCTTTCTGTTCCTTGAAAATGTGTATTTCAACTTGATCCAGGTTATGTGCTTTCTTCTGTCCCACTAAAAGTTAATGACCTTGCATAGTGTCTGTGTCGGCAAATAATTTGGAGGATGGATATAGTATAATTTAGGCACATTAGACCCTTGCACTGGTTTTACACAGGAGAACAAGATGACAGAGTAATCATGAGAATGTTTCTTCTTCCCCAGGTAGTGAAGGAATGCATAACATAGTCTTGAATATATTGACCAGAACATAATGAGGTGTTGTGTCTGTCACTGTGATCTGGGACCTCTTGGTAGAAGAAAATAGTACAGAATGGGTTATATCCCACCCATTGCCTAGTGCAATGATTCTTCAAGGATGTGTGGTTGGACACCTGGGAGACTATGATACACTTATAAAACTGCTCTAATTTTGTCTTTTTAAATTCTGAACAAGAGAAACGACAAAACAATATTAGAAATCTGGCATTTGAGCTTTCATCTCCCTACCAATATGGGGCTGCTTCTAACTCCAGGGTATTTCATAGAATCATAGAATCATAGAATAGTTAGGGCTGGAAAGGACCTTAAGATCATCTAGTTCCAACCCC
>JANHGB010050361.1:0-37979 GCA_026283785.1 Coracopsis vasa | reverse complement strand
CTGGAACCCCACACTGGAGCAGTGGGACGTGCCTTGTAGGAAGCTGCAGCTTGTGGAGAGCCTGTGCTGGAGCAGGCTCCTAGCAGGAGCAATGGCCTGTGCAGAGGAGCCCACGTGCAGGAGCAGGTTTTCTGGCAGGACCTGTGACCCTGTGGGGGACCCACCCTAGAGGAGGGGAAGAACACGAAAAGGAAGGAATTGCAGAGGCAAAATATTACGGACTGACTGCAACCACCATTCCCTGTCCCCCTGTACTGCTTAGGGGAAGGAGGTGGAAAAGCTGTGAATAAAGGAGTGAAGTTGAGCCTGGGAAGAAGGTGGGGAGGAAGGTGGGTTTAGTTTTATCTCTATTTCTCTCTATCCTACTCTAACTGGCAATAAAGTAAATTAATTTCCTTAAGTCAAGCCTGGTTTGCCCGTGACAGTAATTGGTGAGCAGTCTCCCTGTCTTTATTTCAACCCACAACCTTTTTCATCTTATTTTCATCTTATTTATCAGGGGGAGACCCCTGCCCATTTCAGGAGGGGGAGTAAGAAATCACCTTAGTGGGTATCTGGCAGCCAGCTAAGGTCCTGCTTTAGACCTCAGGTAGGACAGCCAGAGAAAACATAAGAGAAGAATGTAAGTACACTTGAATTTATAGCAGTTCAGGAGAAAAACAAAATCTGTGAGATTATCCAAATAATAAGCAAAAGAAAATCACTGTTACTGAACGTGTGGTAGCAATTCTAGGTTTTAAATGCTTTGATAGACAGTACTTCCCTGCAAAAACTTTGCTCCCATTCAAACACACTTAAACAATCAGTTTTGGTATGTTACAGACTGGTAATCCTACTGCTTTTACTGGTTGTGAATGAAGGCACAAATCATTAAGGATTTAAACCAAACAGCAGATTGAGTCATACTATATTGTGCTGTGTATGCAAATAGTCTATCTAAATGTGCAAATAGGTTATCAGTAGGAAAACTATGTACTACTCCCACTGAACAATTTGGTTGACTTAGCTTATGTATTTGGTATTTAAAAGTTTGTACAATTAACAAAAATTAAGGATTGTATGGTACTTTCCAGCTTTGTAAATAACAGGACTGAGCCCCTGCAGGAGACCTGAGGACTGTACTTCTGTGGGTGATATACCCCAGGCAACGAGATAGGGGCATCTCTTGGTATCTAGTGAATGAAGTTCACCTCCACCTATTTCTCCTTTCTTTTGCCAGCAGGATGGAAAACTGAGGGACAGGTATTATGCCATGACATGATCAAGTAAGCTGGATGCAGAAGACAAGGTGGCACTAATGGCTTGCCAAAAAGGTCCCTATAAACATTCTCCTCTGAAAGGTGGAGTGGGGAGAATTCAAATGGTGAAAAGGAGATAAAATATTATCCTAGGAAAGAAACACCCCACACTGCAATGCATAACTGCTGACTGATAACACTACTGTTCTGGAGATTATTGCTGGTAACCACCCAGCAAGTCTTTGCTCTATAGGTAACCATAGAATTGGTTACAGGTGATGTGCCTTAGCTGAGGTTAAATGGAAAAGGCAATGAAAATCTTCAGCCTAGTGAAGCAAGTGAAATAAAGGACCAAGGTGGTAACAGGTCAGAACTACACGAAGCTGAGCTTTTCACTTTTTGCAGACAATATTTGTGGTAGCAGCCTGCCCACACAGCTGGGCAGTGGGATGATGCTTTGTCTGCAAGAAGAGGCAGAACTTTCCCTGGAGAGGCAGGCACCTGGATTTCTCTGTGACAGAGGAAACACGGCTTGTGGAGTCCGCAGAATTAATGCCTTCAATCTTCACTGCAGCATTGGTATGAGCTGTGCAACAGCTCTTACAGTGGCAGCGGTGCCTGGCATTTCTGTTCAACTCTACTGACCCCTGGTGAACCTGTATGAGACTGAGAGATTGCAGAAGGTAAAGACAATCACAAGAATTCTGAACAGTGTTTGGAGATTTCCCAGGCCAGCCAAAAAGGGCAGTGGGTTGACCAAAGACTGAGCAGGGACTCTCAGGGACCAAAAGATTTTCAGACAGGGTTACCAAGATATTCACTAACAGGGATGAGCTGCGGGAAGGACAGGTTTCAAATGTTCACTTTGGAGAGGAACTGAAGGGGCTAAAAAGTGGAGTGGAAGTCCTAAATAAATGACTCAGCCTGTCAACAAATGTGGCTAAACCCAAGCATTTACAATGAATTTGCTTCCAGCTGGAAGTCACTGTCCTTGAAGGAAATCACTGTCCCATTCCTGGACATGCAAAAAGCCCATTATTACAGAGGAAAGAGTTCCCTAGGAACTATTTGGTCTTAAGATCTAATCAACAGTTGTCAATTGAATGAGCAGCTGCACAAATCACTACCAAGAAAGAGACAAGAGTCATCCTGGAGAGCAGATATTCTTTACATGCTGGTGAAGGTGGCTTGCAGCTGATCAGGCCAGCCAAGAGTAGAAGGAATGTGAACAAGAGATCCCATTGCAACTTCTCAGAGGAGAGCTGCACTGATGGAGCTCAGCATGCTCTTTTAGAACACTCTATTTTACTGGGCAGATACACCTCAGCTACCTGTCAGTGGGAAAAGCAAACTGGTAGGCCCCCACCAGTCCATCAAGCTTGCTGAGCACAATGAAATCAACTTCTGTCTCAGGAAACAGAAGAAATCACTAGAGGAGGCCAAGCTGCTATTTCTGATTATAAACAAGGATGAACTGGCTGAAAATCCAGAACGGGAAGGTAGTTTGTTTGGAAGTGGTAATGAAAAATGGAGTTAACTTGTTGATAAAGTACAAAAGCACGAAAGACTTGGAACAAGGAAGAAAGCAGACTTTTGAAAGGTCAATGAACCAAAACGTCTCTTGAGAATGTCTCTCAAGAATGAAGGCTGCTGAGAATAACTGAAAGCAAATACATTAAAACCATTAAAACCCAAGAAGCGAATTTTCTCTATAGGAAGGAAGAACAGTAAGAAAACTGTGTAGCAGTAAGTCTGCAACAAGTTCTCTTTAAGAAAATGAAACAAGTCGATTAACCATAACTGAGTCTGCAAGTAGATACAGAGAAGAAGAACATAGGAATCAATTTAGAAAAGCAAATGGACAGAATGAGTTATGAACAGCAAGAGACATCAAAGGCAAAAAAGAAATTGGTCTAAAAATATCTCAGAAAAAAGGGACAAACAAAGGTAAGTGGAGATTTATTACAGAAGGAGAGCAGCTAATGGACGATGCACACCAGGTTAAAGTGTTCAATCTTTGTTTTGCTTGTCTCACAAAGGAAGATTACTCATGCCAGAAATGAATGCATTTAAGTAAGTAGTTGTGTACCAACCAGGAAAAAAAATTAATGAATATACATTATATATAGTCAGTGGCACAGGTCTACTGAGCATCAAACTAGGGGCAGCAATCTTTGAACCAGGGCTGATTAACTGTGAGCACTAACATAGGTCAGGGAAAGTCATAAAAGACTGGAAAAGGTTACATGTAGTGTCTGTGTTCCAGAATAAATCAATCTGTTCATTGCTGCAATTGCCTGAAGAGTCAGCTGGAGAAACTGTAAACTGTGCAACATCCTACACACACACATATCCGTTCTGAGAAGCAGAGCTGGAAGGGAATGAATGAGGTTTTAATGACATCCAAAGGTTTGGAAAAAATGATCAGTAGCCTAATACTCACTGTTCTCTGTATTTTACATAGATTATTTAAACTAATGTGATTATAACTTCAGAGTTCAGTGACCTCTGCGTGTCAAGGTCCCTCTGGAGGGCATTTCTTCCCTCCAGCATATCAACCGAACCACACAGCTTCGTGTCATTGGCAAACTTGCTGAGGGTGCACTCAGTCCCACTGTCCATGCCACCAACACAGATGTTGAACAGGATCAGTCCCAACATCAACCCGTAAGGGACACCATTCATTACTGGTCTCCAGTTGGACACTGACCAACTCTCCGTATATGGCCATCCAGCCAGTTCTTTATCCACCGAGTGGTCCACCTATCAAGTTGATGTCTCTTCAATTTAGAGACAAGGATGTCATGTGGGACAGTGTCGAAGGCTTTGCACAAGTCCAGGTAGATGACATCAACTGCTCTACCCCTGTCCATCAGTTCTGTAGCACCATCATAGAAGGCCACCAAATTGGTCAGGCTGGATTCCCCCTTAGTGGAGCCATGCTGGCTGTCACCAAGCACCTTGTTGTTTTATGTGTGCCTTAGCATGCTTTCCAGGAGAATCTGCTCCAAGATTTTGCCAGGCACAGAGGTGAGACTGAGTGGTCTGTAGTTCCCTGGGTCATCCATTTTCCCCTTCTTGAAAATGGCGGTTATATTACCCTTTTTTCCAGTCATCAGGAACTTCACCTTACTTTCACGATTTTTCAAATATGATGGACAAATCATAGAATCCCAGGTTGGAAGGGACCTCAGGGAAATTAATTTCACCTGTAAGAAATTAATTTCACCTTGAATATTTTGTTAGCTCGAAGGAAGCTGCATGGTGAAATAAACTTCTCAGAGTGACATCATCAGATCTGAAAAAAGCCAGCATCGATTTATGAGCTCAGGATGGAACAGATGAGGTTCTTTAGTGATGTAAACCTGATTTTAATTTAATGGCAGAACCATTCTGTTTGAGTTATTTTCATAATATACTTTGAAAATGTCAGTCCCTGAAATCACCCAGTTTGAGAGGAAATATCTCAAGGTTTTCTGCTGGACTTATTCATCCTTCTCTACGCAGTGAGCAAGCCTGTCAGTGGCTAAAAGATTTGCTTATAATTCTGAAACCTCTGCTCTAGAAAAGGCAAAATGGAGTTTTGAAGTTATTTCTACACCTTCTATTCTCACAATTGCAGTGCTGGCTGCTTTGTAGAGCGCATCCTTCTCGCTACATTTTCCCCCCATATATTCTAAAGGTCCTTTTTCATTTCATGAGAAGGCAAAATAAATGTTGAAGCATGGCAAATTCTTGTTTTGACAGCCAGTCCTATTTAACAGCCTATTGAGCCCATTTGCTGCTCACCTCCAGTGCTGTCCATAGAGGAATCTGAGAATTAACATGGTGTTTTTCTCCAGGTAAAGCTCTTAATTATCTTTTCTAAGCTCATGCTATGCTTTCCCACCTGTGGGGAAAAAACCTTACTGAAATTGATGCTTCTTTGGCCTGATGTTAATAAACTCTTTGTAGGTTTACTTCTGTTTAACTTGCAGGAGTCAATATAACACCATGTGTTAAAAGATCATGTTGATGCTTCCAAAATCTGGGGTGGGCACATCGTTATTTAAACCACACTTAGTTTGATCATTTTAACTGCAGGAGCTGTCCGTCAAAGGATAGATTTCAGGCACATCCCACTGCTACCTTATTGTGTTTTAACTTTATGAGGCTGTATTGAGTCTGGCTGAAATGGAGTTAATTTCCACCATAGCAGCTCTCATAGTACTCTGCTTTCTATCTGTAGCAAAAAAGGTGTTGATAACATACCAGTGCTTTGGCTACTGCTCAGCAGTGTTCACATGGCATCAGGGCTTTATCTCCAATGTTCCTCCATCTTACCAACCCTGCTGGGGATGGGCAAGATCTCGGGAGGGGACAGAGCAGGCACAGCTGACCCAAACTGACCAAAGGGATATTCTATAACATATGACATCTCCTCAGCAATAAAAGCCAATTGAAAGTAGCAAGAAAGGGGGGCATCTGTTATTTACTACATTTGTCTTCCAGGGCAACCACTGTGCATACTGAAGCCCAGCTTCCTGGAAAGTGGCTGAATGTCACCTGCTGATGGGAAGTAGAGTATAAAATATTTTGTTTTACTTTGCTTCTGCACGTGATTTTTGCTTTTGCTTTATTAAACTGACTTTATCTTTTTTCATCTTATGGTCCCCCGCCTTGTCCTGCTGAGGATAAGAGTGATAAAGTGACTTGGTGGGCAGCTGATGTCCAGCCAAGGTCAAGCCACTACAGAGAACTTTTAATAATGACAGTTTTATTGATGACTAAAGAGGACAATTTTAAACTCAGGCAATATGTAAATTATATGACACTAAGGTACTAAATTCTTATTTTTGTAAAAGCATTAATAAGCAATATAACTATCTCAGCAAAAGAAATCAGACTGGTTGCACTATGCCAACACAGGTGCACCCAGGAATGCCTCTGAATACCATATATACATACCAGAGGTGTTCTAGTTTCTGAGTCAAACCCGAGGCACAGAGTAGCCCTTTCCTGTGCTTTCATTTCCATGAGCACAAAAGCAAGCAGATCTGGATAGGGGCCAGAGTGTTTTCCAGCCATGTCCTCAGGAAGCAGGGATACTAAAATGAGTTACTTAAGACATGGTACTAGGGTATACCTGATCATTTGCAAATCATCCTTGTTAGTTTCCTTCCCTTTAGGCTCATGTCAAAGCCAAATTTGTCTGAAAGGGACTGTCCTCCTAAGCAGAGGAGATGTAAATTAATTTATGTCATTTGGCCTTGGTGCACAGCTGCACATGTCTTTTCCTAAACAGCACAGACATAGCTGAAGAGATTTGACAGTAGCACCTAAATTTTTTTCTTTCTTCTGTAATTTTCTGACAAACTTTCACTACAGTCACATTTTCCTGTGATTTTTGTGTTATTTTTGCCACATTCTGTTTGTTTTTCAGCAAGAGAAAATAGTATCACACAAACATTTCTCCTTATCTGCCCAAATCTAAGTGCACATGAGCATTCACCTAGAGTACTGCATCCAGCCCTGCAGTTCTCAATACAGGAAAGACATTGACCTGTTGCAGTTGTTCATGGGTCCATCCTGGCACACAATACTGGAGCACAGACTGGCTGTGAGGCACAGAACATGGCTTTTCCTTCCTCAAACACACAAGGCTTTGGAGTCAAGCCTGAGCAAAGGACCCTGCGTGTTGGGAAGGTGGCAGGGTTGTCCCCTGCTATTGCAAAGGGAACAGAAGGGAGACAAAGAGGCAAAGAGATCTACATTCCCCCCTAGGACTGCAGAAAAAAGAGAAGTCACCTTTGGTTAGAGCTATGAAAAGATGTTAAATACAGTAAAACTTCTTGACTAGAACAGAGTGGACTATTCCCAGCAAATAATTTATTTGATGAGTTAAGTCCCGTTTAGTAATCAATAATCCTACCCATGGAGCTTGTTGTGTTGCTTGACTACACAAATATATCTCATCATACAGACTGGGCAAATAACCCTGCTTTAAGTGTGCTTGTAACTCATCATTATTTGCCTTTCGTGGTGTGTGTTTTGAGCATCAAATTTTCATGGTATTGTTTTTACTTTTTTATGAGGTGCCAAAAACTTTTTTCAGGAGGTGAAAGAGAATTGCTGATAGTCTTGTGAACACTTCTGATAAAGCCCTCATGTGAGCACTCTCAGAGGAGAGCTTCATCAGGCTTTCACTTTCTTTCAGCTTCTCAGTAAAGCACAATATTACTTATGTTTCCTCACAAGAAGCACAGTGAAAAAAATGTGAATACTATTAGAGAATATTTGCAGGTTTAATCTGTTTTCCTCGCGTTTGTCTAGGTTGTCTTCATGCTATTTTGAGGTGTTTTCATTCCAATACTTTCTTGTCTGATTGTAGTGTTTCCTCCTAACACAGCGTTCTGCTTCATATGCTGTGAGAGATACCAAAATGTTACACTTAGATATTCTGTGGTTCTATGCAAACCATTTTTCTTTGTCTTTAAATAAAAATGTTAGATTTGCAAGAACAGCTGCCTCCTGCCCTCCCAGGTTCATCTAAGTGCAATAATTCTATGAAAAAAGATTTATACTTGTTTTTACAGCTGGTTTTATACATAAAGATAGAAGAATCATTGCTTTACTTAGTTTCATTCTAAGCTCTCAATCTTTTATTGTCCTAATTAATAGCCTTGAAATAGGCTCCACTGTGACACAACATGCAGTCAGCATGCAGATTATACATTTTTATATCCAAAGCACGAACCCTCTATTTTCTTTTTAAGAGCTCTGTTATTTGAGCCAAGGTGAATCACCAGCTTTTATCTGCATCTCTTGACTGCTGCTTAAGAGGATTAGTGGCACTGGTTAGCTTTGCGAGGACAGCTAAGAGTAGCCAGATCAATTGCAACTCATAGTCAGAAATCAATGAAATGTGTCTCAGTAAATCTGACTGATCCATGGGGCACTATTGAGTGCAATATCCTGGCCTTACTCTGTTACAAGATTAGACCCAGAAATAATCATAAGTGAGATTCCCTCTGCTCTTTTAAAACACTCTACACTCCTGTTGCCATTCTGTGGTGAAGAAACTTCAGATGGATGCAGCAAAACCAATGCCACCATACAAATAAATGAAGCTTCAACCTTTGCGTCCTCTGCTGAGGGAGGAAGACAAAGATCATTTTAGCCTTGCCTGCAAAGAGGTAGAAAAAGGTTTGCAAATTTAGGAGTGGTGTCACCCTAGCTAGAAACAGAAAAACACATGCAAGATAGAGGGACAAACTGCAATCAGTGAAACCTTCACTAAATTCTTATTTCAGTTTGCTGCCATTTGGGATCTTGCCATAATGTTGCTGAGGGGCTCTAATAAGCATAGGCCTTGAATACCATTCAGAAAGGGAAGCGGAGGAAGAAAATTACTCTTATGAGTTCAATTTGCTGTGTAATATTTTTATGGTGGGGCTGTGCATAGTTGAGCACTTCCTTCAACTGGAGGGGTGCAGAGCAAAGCTCAGGCCTGCTGTGCAGTGCAGGCTAACCTGTTCCAAGAGGACAGTGCCTCCAGTGAAAAACACATATCTTATGAGTCCTGATTTTGCACACTGCGAAGGCAGCTACTTTACTCTGGCTGTGCAATAGTGCAGCAGCTGGAGCAATGCAGCCCAAGTGAGTGGGCTGGTCAGTCCACCAGCTCATACACAAAAAATGTGGTGAGCAAAGGTGAGGAAAACCCAGGAAGAAGATAAAAAGGGATGTAAAATGGTGTGGGATATCACCTTGCTGATAGCTCTGGGCTGTGCTAGTGTCAAATGTTAAGAAGGTTTTGTGAGGGTGTAGTTCAAAACTCTCAAACCTTTATGCTCCTTTAACAAGAAAAGCTACTTCTGCAGTATACTCACACCTGTCCAAAGGGAAAATTGTACCTTTATTTCTGGAGGATTGAGCATCCACAAACACCACTGTAGTCAGCAACAGCAGACACTGTTATACACTTTTATGTTATACGCTGTTCTGCTTAGTAACTTAATATATATACACAGGACTACCTATTCACAAGATATCTGTGTTCATAAATAAGAGTAAAGAACATTTGCTAAAGCTTCCTTCCCCCAATATTGCCAGCACTGCTTAACAAACATATTAGTCTAATGAATGTAAATTACTGCTGGAATGACATATTCTTTACTTAAAAAAAATGTTGAAATATTTTGTTATCTGATATACAGAGATCCATAAAAACAGCTATTAGCTTTGGAATGAGAGTACAATGTGGAGTTTATTAAATGAAGGAATACAACAACATTACTTTTATGTACTGTGTATTGATTTCCATGGTTAAGGATTAGCACACACATTGTAATAAGAAGCTCTCAATATGGAATCAGAGACTGCCAGCATGGGTGCAATAAACTTTTCGGAATGGTTCATAAGATTATACTAATTAGGGATAATCCGATTTGAATAATTTTTATCTTCTCTAAAAGTAATATGATGTCACTCTATGGGAAGAGTCACTACCCAGGCTCCAGGGATATACTAAAAAAACCACACACGTTATCTGTAATATTAAAAATTATGGTTGATCCATGTGACATTCTTAGATCTACCCTTCTCCTCTCAAAAGATCCACCATATAGACTGTTAAGCCCCCATAATTATCTCCCCTACTTGTGACAAGCATGGGCTAATCAGTCTCTGAGGGAGTTTTCCTGCAGATCATTGAGAAGCGTGTGTATGTTTCACATTGCTTATCAAGCTATTTTGTACGCAGTATCACATAAGAGCTGACGAAAGTTCATTATCCTCATCTGGACTAGAATAACTTCAAATTAAGGAAAATGAGATCAGCTTTTTTTCCCGCTTTTCTTTTTTTTCTTTTTTTTTTTTTTGAATAGAGAAACAAAAAATATATCTAGTTTGCATTGCAACAAAGATCTCAGCTAAGAAAAAAACAAGCTAAGTTCTAGCTGACTTTAATCCCATATTAAAAGATTAGAAAAAACATCTGAAGAAATCAGAGATAGTCTAATTGAGGTTCTCGCCTTTAATCCTGTGAGTAGACTCCCCCTTGGATACCAAGATCTGTCAGTGCAGAGTCTTGGGAATTCTCTAAGGAAAAATAAAGCACGAGAAATGGACATACAACATGTTCTCTCACATTTAAAAAGAGAGAGAAAGAAAGAAAAGAAATCTCATAGACGGCAATATCAAAACCTACTCTTTCCTAAGAAAAAGAAAAAATAAAAGTGGTGAGATATAAAATGAAAACAAAGAAGCAGATTAGAAAGGCCACAGTTATTTCAGAAGTTCTTTGATAACACCTACAAATGTAACCTGAAAGCAAATCAGCTGGGTTGGTTCTGCTTTCCACGTTCAGATCAAAATGCCATTTGTATGAGTATCTTTGGTTTTTTGCTAGTAACTGCATTTCCATCCAGCTACTTGCAATATAAGTGTATTAAAAAGAATCTTGCAATTATTTTAGAATCATATTTAAAATAAACTGTAGAATAGCAATTGTAGAAGAAAACCAGACAGTAGATATATATTTTTTATTTATATTTGTCTGACAAAAAAAAGGCAAAATAATATATTAAAAGAATGATTCATGCAAATCCACTGTAACTGCAAGCCCAATTTTGTCATATTAAAAAGTACTAAAGGAAGAGACACTCTATAACAGTGAAAAACAAACCCAGTAACACTACGCTGGTAATCAGTCAGTAAGGAAACACCATTCTGAAACCAAGTGCCTAATATGAGAATCTATCCGTTTGATTGTAAAGATGCTACTTACAGGCTAGAATTTGTATTTAAACACTTGCACACCATGTTACTGTTTAAGTCACCGTTGTTTAAAAACCTATACTTTCTTGAAAGCTTTTTTTTTTCCATATTTGATGATACAGTTCCCTAGTAGTGGGGTTAAACACATTTTTCTAGTGGTTATTACATAGTGGGCACATTGAGATGCACTCAGTTGATGAATAGGTATTCAATATTTTAGTATAGAGAAAATTAAGAATTTATTTATAACTGGACAAATTTAATAGCACTGTGTAAACCTTACCAGTGAGATTTCAGAGTCATGCTTTCAGGATGTATGTTTATGAAAAAACAAAGAGAAGAGGAGTAAAACATGAGAAAAAAAAACCCAAAACAAAACAAAAAAGCCCTCCAAAACCTTATCAAAATGTATTTCAGTATGAAAAATCATGGTAACATTGCAAGCAGATACAATAAACATAAAAGAGGTTCAGAACTGCTACTTTTATTGCCTGGAAAATTACTGTGATTCATGTTTCTAAATTATGTAAAGATATATGGATAATGCAAAGATGAACTGTATAAACATAAATGTGTTTGTCTACCGTTCAACATGTTCCGTATTAATATATAGCAGGGTTAAAGCACTGCATGTTCAGAAAGTTTTCTTTTATTTCCCCTATAAATTCAACACACGAGGATGTCATTCTGAAAATTTTAATACACAATTTAATATTTTATTAACAATGTTTAAGAAAAAGATTCATACGTTTCAGTAATCTTGTTACAAGGCACTACAAAATGTGGTAGGAATCACTGTAAGTCAGCAAGTTGCTACTGCTTGGCATAGACTGTGAACAAATTAAAACAGTCTAATGCTCTTATTATTTCAAAACTCATGACAACAGTGAGGGGAAAAAAGCCCTCTAAAAGTGCCTGATCTAACATGGCTGGCATTGGCAGAGTTTGTTTTTTAAAAGGAGTGCTTTGTCTGTGTGAGATGTATAAGAAGTGACATTGTAGAGTAGAAAAGCAACAGAACCCAAACCCCAGGTCTCCGAGAACCTTGTGGATAGGATGAGTACCTTAAATTGACATTGACTTAAACAAGAACAGAAGGTACTCAAAATGCATTGAATTCAACAGTAGTTGAGTTTCTCAGCACTTTGACAGATCAAGACCCCAATTTTTATTTTGTCTTTCATAACAAACAATGCCCTAAGGCAAGTACGTACAGTAGGTATTTTGCATAAAATTAATTGTTCACTATACATAAAGATGACTCCTTAATTTTAATAAGACTCAGTCACACACTGACCACGTCACATTATTTTGTGGAGTGGACTTCTTGGTAGTTATCAACAGTACAAAGGGATTGAGTGTATGATTTTTTTCTCATGGAAGGGTAGTGCTAAGTTTGATGAGAACTAAGCCCATGTGGGGCTGCATTAATTCTGCAAGGGGAGTGGGAAGGAATGTTATGCTTTGATGACTGAAGCACATACTATATATTTTACTGTAATATCTGCTTGCAAGTTATGTGGAAGCCAAGCCATCCCCGTTTTGTTTCACAAATCAAATAAAGTATAAACACAGTGCACATTTTATATGAAGCAATGAGGGATTTCATTGCTAGTGTTTGATTGAAGAATTGTGTAGCAGTTTTGCATGATATAGGCCTATATAATTTTATTACAGCATGCATATTCAGGGATATTCTTCCATTGGCACTAGTAAATGTTTGGAGAAGTTTCTTACAGGTATCTCTACAGAAAGCCAACACATTCATAATGAACCCATATTTCCTTTAGCAGATTTGATAGCCTATTAGAACTGCTTGCTTCAATATGGTCTATTATCTGAAATACTCACTGCAATGATACTTAAGACCAGTGACTTCAAATTAATATAAGGTAGTTGGGATGAAAACCATCTGTGCACAGTATAATTCTAGTAAATGACAAAATAATTAAATAATATACGCAACAGACTCCAAAGGCAGATATTTACAGTAATGTAACACACAATAATATTATGTGAAGAGGAGAAAAAAGTAGCTTCTACTCTAAGATGCCTGCATTTATTGCTTCTATTGAAATGCCATCTATCAAGGCACATAATTTAATCTGCATGTGGTAGAAGCATGACTCCTAGGAAAGTGGCTAGCACTGTGACCATTCATTGCTGATGTGAGAGAAAAAAGATCTTTCATTCTGTTAAAGTAAATACTCCAGTTTTGCCTTTGCCCTGGTGCTGGTCCATTGATTAGGAGGCATTATGCCTTTTTTACTAAAGAGCCATTACTGTAGGATTGCCTTGTGCTTTTCAGATGATGAAGATGTTTAACTGAAGCACTTCTGGTAGTGGGGCATGCTAAATTGAAGTACCATATCAGTGATGTATCAAATAAAGAGATTTAAAAAACTTACTTGTTTCTGTAGTATGTGAATTTTTTCTTGGCAACCTTTAAGGCAAATGCATGTAAAAAATAGAGACACGGTGACTTGAATGCACATCTGAGGTACTGGTTTTTGCAGGGGTTTTGGCACAGATTAGATTTTGTTATGTAGCTCTGAATCACAAGCATTTAATGTACAGTAATAAGAACTTGTGAAGAAAATGTATAGCTGATCTTTCATCAAATTATATATGCATTAATAAAATTTATATTTGCATGTGTATGTGCAGAGTTGCATGTACTTGTAGGTATATATTTTACATTTCTTTTAAAAATATTTGTTTGATGCATCAGAGTAATTCTTGAACACAGTAAATTTACCCAAATGAAAAGTCTAAGAAGTTCAAATTACTGATGTCTAAAGATTTGTTTTGAAATGATGCATTTTTTCCTTTCAAATGAAAATGATGTCAGAGATTTATTAAACTGTTTCACCTCCTTTGCCATTTTCCTTTGCCCCTTAATTATTTAGACTCCCCAGTTTTACTCATTCCAGGTATATGTGTAGCCAGTTTTAAAAACATTCATACATGTTAGAGGAGGAAATTCAACTCAGCCCACTTACCTTTTCTCCATCAAGACTACCGAAAGACTCCCTACTTGATCTAAATTGCTTTCTGTGCATGGAGTCTAGTCCATTCTTAGCACTAATGAGTTTTCAGCTGAGCTGTTTTCACAGATCAGATGGCAAAAAGACACAAGAATGCTTAAAAGCTGTCCTGTTTACCTGGTGAGCAGTTAACAATAATCTCTTCTTATCTCACAAGTCTGAAAGTCAGAAAACAAATTTTTCTCTCTAGTGATGTGATTTCTGGACATCCGATATACTGCTCCTATTTGGCTCAGACCCTGCTTGTTTTTCTATGTCAAGTAGTAGATGGAAGCTTATGGTGTGAAAAAAATATATAAAGAAAACCTTGACAGATACCTTTGTTAAATATTTTATAAAGATGTCAGTTACGCATCTGCCTGTTTTCTTTCTCTCCAAATTAATAAAATTAAGTGTAGATCTCTTAAAGAGATGCTTTCAGATCAAGAAAAAAAAAAAGATCTTTATGTAAATTATTTTCACATATATAACAGATTTTTAGTGATGAAATTTCTGAAGCTCTTAACATTCAAGACAAAGTTAATTTGTTTTGAAAAATTTACTCTTGCTTTGTTGGTCATGAAGTGAGCCCTTGATTTTAAATTTGGGTTATCAAAACATTCCTATAAATACCAATTTGTTGAACAAATTACCATTATGACTCACTTGTTGGTTGGGTTTAACTGACAGGGGACAGATATATTAAACTAATATGTAATATTTATAAACGCTAAAATATTTCAATTTCTGTTCCAGAAGGAGGTTCCTCCTTCAGGCTAACCTGCTGAAGCCCCATGTGTGATCTGGCTTCTCTCACTGTAACTACCACTAGATCATAAGGGGAACCTGAATAATTAGCTTGTGCTCCTAAGTGTAGTTTTCAGTGATGTCTCCAAAGCTCAGCTAATTCTTAATCGGCTGGTACATTTAAAGCAAAGCACCAGTTTGATGGGCTAAGTTGAGTCAGAAAAGCAGGGCACTCATTAGTGCAACCCCATGGCCAAACCTCTTCTCTCTCATCAAGGTATCAGTGCACTAACACGGCTTTCCTGTGGTTAGCTCTGGGGTCCACCTATTTGCAGCTGAGTAGGGATCTTTCTATTGCAGTTCATAGGAACAGCTGAGCAAAAACTAATGTGCATGGACAGAGAGAGGTCCAGTAAGAACATCTTCACTGTGGTGTTTTTGCAAGGCTAGGTCCTGAGATTAACAGCAAGGAAAGATTTCTACAAGAGAATGGACAGCCAGCAAGGATGCACAGAATAGTACCCTGAACATTGTGTGAACTGAATGCTCTAATAGCTTGACCTGATGTAGCTTATAGTCTAAATTTTGAAGGCACAGGCATAGCCCCAGAAAGGGAGAGCTCAGCAGATAAGGATCAGTAGAAACACAGCTACTCTTTTTTCTCTGAAGAAAAATCAATACTATGTTTTTTGGATTTTTTTTTCCTTCTGTGGCTTTAGCATCTTGGTTCAGAGTTAGGAGCACTAATTCACACACTTCAAAATGTTCTGAAGTTTTACTCACATACTTTCCCAAAGATGAACTTTTACCCAGTGCTGTGTGAAATAATTCCTTATTCCATTGAAATGTGAAAGTGCACCCAGAGAAGATTTAGAGAAAAAGTAAGCAAAAAGTTAAGGCTTGTTTAAAGAGGAGGCAGTTGAATTTTGTAACACCTGACTTGACTTTTTTACTAGTGTGACCTTTTTATACTTGCATGGCACTGAAACCTCTAAACTATAATACATGCATGTGCATTGTCCAAGATATATTTTTCCTGCAGCTTGCAATGTTGGTGTTGCTTTTATAGAAATAAAAATTAAAAAAAAAAAAAAAAAGAAATTGTAATTTTCATGTTAGTTCTGCTGCTGAAATTGCTTTCTGACCTTAAAAAACAGGTTCGAAATCTTTTATTTTTTTTGCTTTTGACTTCCATGAATGATTGTAACTTACATAGCTAGACTAAACTTCCTTTGACATCCTGACCAGACTACTGACTTTGCATTTAATTGTGAGCGCTATCTGATATCTATTCTATATTGCCATTTTGTCCATTAGATATTTACTGAAGTTCTTTATGTCTTTGCTATCTCAATTTTTAATAATTTAAATTTTATTGTTTTCATTTTAGCAGAATTTTGTTCTGTCAGAATGAGATAAATGTGCATCTTCACAAGTTTATCAATTTAATTGTTTAGATGATAGGTGTTCTTGTTAGGAAATTATAAACATTAATAACATTTTATGAAATAAACTACACCATGAAACTAGCAAGCTTGGGGTTTTGCGTTCTTTACATGGACATCATTTAGCATCCTGTGAATATTACTTTTCCTTGTATGTTTGTAAAATATCTTTCACAAAAGTAAATGACTTGATAAGTGTAGCCATACAGCTTGCAAAGTATTTCATCACCTAAATACTAATGCAATTAAAATAAAAGTGGTATTCCTAGGGAAATTGCACACATAATGATTTCTGGTGCTACTTGCTATGTGCAGATGTCCTCAAACATCAAACAGATGCAACAAAAATGGTGAATTTAAGATGGTTCTGTTTGCAATGTTGAAAGAGTATTATGGTTTTAGGAAGCCATATCAGCATCAGAACTGTGTAAAGCTGAAATGTACACTCATTATTCATGCACACTAGACAGCATGGGAAAAGATAAATGTATGAGCAAAAAACCCACAGAAATATTGTGGTAGCCTGTGCAATTGTTGGCACTCGTAGATCTTTTTGCAGGAGTGTAAGGATTGATGTGCTAAGTACTGTAGAAATTATGCATCCGTTTTCAGATATTTTGGAAAACAGGAAGAGTGATAACAAGCTGCTTCTTTTAAAGTATCTTTCACTTTTCTCTGTCCTCTTTACACACAAGTAATTTCTCTTTCTGTGTCAGACAAGGGTTACCCTTTCCTGCATCAGTCTAAGTTTCTTTTCGTTAGTCCTTTCCCCATTTTTTCATCCTGAAAGGACAAGTTACTGTCACAAAGCCTGGTTTATTTATTCAGAATCCCCTACTGTGTTTGCTTAGACAAGAATATTTCAGTGTTCAGTGGTTCGGTTAAGCTGCTCAATTACTCTACAGGTAGGAGGCTAACGTGCATGCCAAATGTCCTGAAATATTTAAAGTGAAATTGAACAGTAAGGTCAAAAGAGAAAGGCTGCAAAAAATATTTGAACAACTTTTTCTCATGCTTCTAGTGAATATTTCACCCATTCATCTCTTAAAACTGATCATAGTTATCGGAAGATTTGGCTATCAAGCCACAATGACTTCTGAAGGGATGCACAAATATGATATACCATCAGACACCCTGATTTGCATTGTTTCCTCCTATGCTTGCAAGTTCCTGCTCCATGGAGTTTCTACATTTGTGACACAAAATGCAGAAATCGACAATCCTTGTTTTCTTGTGCTCTGGTGAGATTTTGATCTTCTAGTTCTTTCACTAGATCATCTTTAGCTTTCCCACAAAATTGAAGCTTTTTGGTTACATCTTGATGTTTCTGAACGCCTTAGATTCACTTGCTTATCGATCTCATGTCACTTCTTTCTAATATGGTTTCTACTTCTCACTTTGGTGTAGTTATTTTCCACCTTCAGTCCAGCTCATGTGTTTGGAATCCCTTTTTTTTTTTTTTTTTTGTATATGCACTTTCTTTCATACTGACTCCTTTTACTTACAACCGTTTCTGTCTTTCTTTGCACCCTTCCTTCTTTTAGAGCTGTTCTCAAATCATGTTTCATTTCAGTATGACAGCAGAAAATTTATGTACAATATCGTAGATTTTGAACAGTACAGAGGTATCTATCTGAGCCAAACCATTACCCTCCTGAATCTGTGCTTGGTGTAGGAACATCTTGCCAGAAGGAGACATCTGAAATTATTCAGGTGAATCGCACACTAGCAATACCAGTTTCGTTGCAATGGTAGAAAAGGGAGCCTAGGGTCACTAGCTTACTATAGCTATCTATACTGTAAGCACCTAATTCACAGAAGAATCTCACCATACATACTAACATTTTAAATAAGTAACATTCTGCTTATTTAAGTAACTGTGAATATGTGCATAATGATACCTGTTAAGTTTTAGATCTTAGATATAAGGGAATATTGACACTTTTTTGTTAAATACTCAAACGTAAAGCAATAAAAATTGAAATACAAAAAGGAAAAAGTTAATTTTTAGTTTTTTTTCCTCATCTGTCATGCTGCATTAGAGGGCCCTGATACATCTTTTACTCTCTTAGTTGAAAACCGGAGGTGAAGAAAGCTAGATCTGGGTAAGCCTGATGCAAATAAGAGGTGAATTACATCCACATCCTTAATTTGATCCTGAAATTAATTTTCCGAGTAGTATAATCTGACAGATAATCGAGTATTTTCAATGATGTTTATTGTCTTCTGCATTATTCTTACTACTATTTCTACTGGTTTAATGTCTCGGGAGGTATAGTAGACTGGCATTCTTTTGCATATTCTGCATCTTACTGAAGAACCAGGAATAAAAAGTTGGACTCTCCAGAAAAATTTTGCAGCTTTATGTAAGGCAAAAATGCAGCTAGAAAGGACATCCAGCTAGTTACAAAGTACAATGAAAATACAGCATTTATTAAGAAAGGCCTAATTTTATAAATTAGTAAAGCCATTTTTCTTTTCAGTCAAAATTCTCTTCTGTACAAACCTCTAAAATTCTTGAGTAATGAAGTAATTACATCGTTCAGAAATCAGCATAATTGTGATGCTATGTAAAATCTTTTCTTAAGGGTATTACTAAATTGATTGATAAAGCTGTATCTAATTCAGTTCTTTAAACTTCAGGGTTAGCATTTTGTGCCACTAAGTTACAGACCCAACATAAAGTAAAATTATAGACTAGAATTCATTACTAACCTATGGCCTAGAGATGACAGAAATATAAATTGAAGATATTCTTAAAATGAATGTTTAGCTAACTGGATAAACTGAAATTAACTGTGCACTAAATTTAAAAAAAAACCCAAAACACCCTAGAAGCAGTTTTTACAACAAAATTCTCAATTAATGAGTTGTAGTTTATGTTATAATATTGATTTCAGTGCTAACATTTGATTAATTTTAATGCTTTTAAATCCAAGCTCAGTCTTAGTCCCTGCTACTACTCGAATGTCAGGCTTGCAGTGTTCAGCAGAGATACAAACCTTTAATTCTTAAAACTATATCTAAAAAAGTGGTATGACACTTCAGAGCGGGATGTTGTATTACCTAATCTTCAGTTGTCTAGCTCTTAAATACAATTCAAATACCTAAACTGGGCACAATTTCTCTAAATAACGCATAAGAGCAATAACTACCGCACAATGGGCTTTAAAACCATTAGCAGACTGTGAGAATTTGTCTTCAATCTAACTCTGTGTAATACAAGAGCCAAGTTTGAACATGGAGTTGACTTCTATATAACAATGTTGGGACTGGAAAACAGATCTAATTATAGATCTCTCCTAGGTACCTTTTAATATAAAGGGGGTTGAAGGGATGTTTTTCCATGCACATTTTGGGATTAGAGTGCCCTAATTGCCAACAGTAGATTAGCACAGCAGGGGCCAGAGATTTGCCTTTCTCTGTTGGATCAAAGGCATTGTGCAGCCAGGAAGGCATTCAGAGGGAGCAAACAGAAAGCAAGGAACAAAGCTGTTTCTGCTAGCACTTAGGACATCCAGCCAATGAATCTTAGACGATTACCACCACCGTTTCACTGACACTTTCAGTTTTGGATGCAAAGAGCCTATTACACATATAATCTCACAATACATATGTTTGCATATGTGTATATTTGTTTATAAAGCCCCACTGAATTATAGTCCTCCCTGACTATTCCTTGTTTTGGTTTAGCAAATTCCTCTGTTTTGACATTGACTTTTAGCCACTGTCACTGTTCTACTAATTGTTTTTAAAACTTCAAAGGATTAATGTAGAAAACTCTTATTTTACTATTTATCCCTCAAGTGTTTCTCATCTCAGTTTCAATGATGTTAGTTGGAGCTACTGACCTGTGAGCAAGAAGGCCATATAATTTTTCCACCAAATTATTGAAAATACTTTTATTGACCTGCAGGATTGCAAACTGTGAATATCTGGCCTGCATGTGGAATAAACACACACACACCCCAAATTAAAAGCCTAACCTCTCTGTATTCTAGACAAGCAGATTTAAACAACTCGGAAAAGTAATGCTAGATTCCCGCATGTTGAATCAGAGGCCATTATCCAAGAAAAAATGGTAAGGAATAGGGTCTCTGTGGCAGCCTGTCCGTTTCCTGAGTTCGTAAACTGTATCAGGACTACAAAGCAAGTGCTTCTTGTCTCTGTAAAATCTTCTTTCAAACATGGTTTCTGCTCATCTAGGAAGGGATTAGAGATTCCCTCATTTCAAAGTGCAGATGTGTCATGCTTCATTTATACATGAGTTAAGTTTGGTTTGCATCCACATCTCCTGTCTTTCAAGAGCTCTTGGCTCCTACTGAAAATGGACTACAGTAAAATAAGGTACAAGTTTCACAAGGCCAGGAGTAGCACAAGCAAGGAGGCCGTCCCTGTAAACTAGAAAAGCTGGATATCATGGGGGACACAGTGTTTCCCTGATACTTGCTGTCTCTGAGGAGCTCCAAATGGCTCCTCTTTGTCCTTCTTTCATGTTTTAAAAGAAAAGTAACTGCGACTATCTTAAGTCCAGTCCTATCAGTGTGTGTTATATGTGGTGGACCCTGTTTTAAGCACCTCTTTAAATCATGTTTTAACAGTAGTAAAGCAGATGGATGTTACCTTATTTTTATATCAGCTTAACTGCAAGGCTATGTATTTAAATACATAGTAAGGTAACACTTGCAAGTCATATGTCTGCCATGTGAATAGATATAACACAGAATGGCTTAGATGTGAAATAAAGGTGCCATTGGACAGTGTTCTACCTTACTGCATGAGTTAATCCCTTGTAAGTTAATGGGTTACACATTACCCACAGCAATATAATCTTGCTTGTGTCCAAAAAAACATGTTATCTATGGTAAGGGACCAAATATGTGGAAATACCAAAGTATATAACATACGATTATGAATCAGAGGTACATCATAAGCCTTACATAATGCCTTCTGAAGTTACAACGTGGAGGTTGGTTTTGTTTTTCTATTTTTTTGTAGGTTTGAATCCACCTAATTCATTAACAATTATTGTCTGTGAAAATAAGAGAAACGAATGATGAGCAGTTGCATGTGATCTCTGAAGACATGCATCTTGAGAACACGGAAAGTTACAATTGCAGTTATAAAAAACCTGAATTTAATTTTCTGCTTTACTAGCACTTTGTGTCATAAGTGACTTTTAGTTGTGCTAAGTCCTCTGTATGCCAGCAATGAAGAAAACAAGACAATGAGAACTGACTTTTGCCGCTTTCTGAATCTTACTTATGGTAGCAGGGGTTTCAATTTTTGAAAGGGTCCAGGGAGACTACAGAAATGGTATGGAAAGGCAGGTAGACGTTTGAAGTCTCGTGAAGCCAACGGCGCAGGTGTATATTGAGATATTTGAAAGAAGAGAGAGAGTTTGTCATTTGAGCCATTATTATCTCTTGTACTGGAAATCTTTCTGTAAGTGTGACTATAATACAACTGAAGGGACATCTTTCCTGCAAGATGTTTCCAGAAGACACACTTCCAGGATTGCTGTGCAGCTCTACTACAAGGATGCAGACAAATTCAGAGGTTCTTTTGCAGATATTAGTTGTAAATATCAGTTGCTGTGACGTCTGATTGCAACAGCATCGAACTGGAGTTAATAGCCTTTCGTTAAACAGACAAGATATATATATGGAGTCTGAAGGACAAAACTAAAGTGGGTTCCAAATTGGCCTGTGTATTGCTGTTACTTTAGTGGAAATGGAAGTGGATAAACAAGAAATTCATAGTTGAAACATTGTAAAATTATGTTTGCCTGGTCTTCCTTAATTTCCTTATAATCTTTTGAACCCTGGCTTTATGAACTGACACTAGGCTTCTTTGTTTGTATTGATTAATTAACATGGCCTCCTAGACAATCAGTCCATCTTAAAATGAGAAGGTTGTGCACAAAAAGAGATGTTGTGTACAGATGAGGACTAAGCAGAAAATGTTGTAGCAATTTGCTGAACACAGAGGCTTATTGAGGATGCAGTCCTGAATAATACACACTAGCTTTGCTCTTCCCCCTTTAGTGTGTGTAGAGAAACCATGAATCATTCATGGTCTCCCAGCTGAGCGGGGCTTCAAAGGGGCTGGTTGTGATTGGGTGTCCTGGGTGAATTGCCGCGCTGCAGAAACGCCTGCACCCCCAGCACTGGAGGGGTGAGGAAGCACTTTCATCTGGGCTTCCAAAGTGTTTCGGGTCACAGTTCACCAGGAGATAACGATGTAGATGTACATTCAGAATTAGCTGCAGAGATACCTGTGCAGTGCGGTGTGGAAAAGTGAGCCAGTTAGATCCCTAGTGGATGCTGTGAATCAATTACTGTATTCTGAATACAAGGTTGGCTGCAGGGGATAAACAGATGTCAGAGAATTTTTCCCTAATAAGACCATAGTAGTAGAAGAGCACTGTCAGCTTCATTTTACATTAAAAATCTCATTTCCTCTTTATATGACCAATTTTATTAGGCCTCTAAACAAAGATATTTTATGTAACTGATAGCTATATAATGAGAATAGTACCATTAAATTTCTTTTTTTTCTTTTTTAACAAAGACTGAGAGAGAAAGCAGAAAGTTAGAAAGACGGTGTGTAATTTAGGAGACTGGGTGATCTTTTCCTTTCCTTTCCAATGAAAGGGAGTGTTGAATGGCTTACAGCTGCTTTTTAAGCCAAATCACAATCACCTACATTCCAGACCAAAATTCTTAGAACCAAAGTTGTGATTAGCTTCCCCTGTTACCTCTACTTTCTGCATATTTTGTCAGTGTCTAGTAGACAGACCTGTGGTCAGAAACAAGAAATAGCTTGTTTTTTTAGTTAATAAAGCTTAAAACAGATCACACACTTCCAGTTAACACCATACACTTGGTATTTTCATTATCTTACAAAAACTGAAATATCAACGCATAGGAGCATGCTATGTCTTTCTGTGAATTTTGAGAGTAAAAGCGTAACACATTAGAGATGTCTGTTATCTATTATCTTACTCTCTCAAATAGAAAACAAATACAAGATTTAGTGCAAACAATTTGCAAATACTGAAACACTAGATTAAGAAGATACCTGAAGATACACTGTGTTAATAGATTGTTCACATGTGTTTTGTTCTAAGTGTTTCTCTTTTTTGAATGTAAAGAAGAGCTGATGCTGAGGTTTTTTAATTCACAATGTTGCCATGAAGACAGTGTGGTTTCAGGTGGCAGAAGGCAGAGCAAAATTTGGCTTTAAATACTGGTTTACAATAAATACTTTTTAGCATAATGTTTAAACTCACAACACACCTCAAATGAAATCTTAATTCTGAACACTTCACAAGATAGAAAACAAAAGAAAATTGCAGAGAATATTTTTGACAAGCAGGTCAACTTTCTGAGAACCTCTCTGAAGTTATGCTCATACACAGCTTATATTCACCAAATTTAATTCAGCAGAGTTTGGGTAAATAATGCATAAGTACCACCGAAGGTTTTGTTCGGTGAAATTAGTTTAAGCAACACAGGCAGACATGACCTAACACCCTATTGCTGAGTTATCTAAACCTGGCTTTTGGCCTTTCCCCAGCTCTGACATATACATGGCAACTAAAATTCAGAAGCTCATCTCTTGAGACAACCACATATTGGTAATATGTCCCTGTGCAGGTGGTAACATAATGCTTGAGTCCATAACCTCGCCGCATAAGGACCTGAGCAGCTCTCCAATTTCTACTTTCCTGGGATTTGTCTTCACTGGAAAATTGGAAGCAGTAGCAACAACGATGGTATTAAAACTTCTTAAAACTTGGCTGTCCCTTGGGTTTCTTTCCAGGACCAGCTCTGCCCTAAATCCTAATCATTGTGCTAGCATTCCCCTGAGTGTGAGGACTGAAACCTTCCTGAACCACTACTGTTCCCCTGACATGAGTCACTTTCTGCTGACACACACTGCCTTCCCCACAGTACAGTAATCACTGGGAGCAGAGGGAAGGCAGCAGGCAGAAACTTATTTCAGAGTTGTATTCTTTCCCTCTCCAATACCTTTAAAATCAGGATACGCGACAGTAAGTAACCCTAACCTATCTATACCAATGCATTTGGTCTTATCCTGTAAGTCATTATTTGTGTATTGCAGCTTAGTCCTGGGAAGAAAGTTAATCCCTGGTTTACCATCCAAAACTCTTTTATTGATACATCTTTGGAGGAAAGCTCTGTTGTTTCTCTTCAGCTGGGACAAACAGAGGAGCTCATGTTTTGCTTTCATGATGAACCACGGTGTTTGTTGCTGAGATGCCATAAATTTGAGCATCCATGATATTCAAAATAATCACATAGAATTGTAAGGACTGAGACATTCTCAAAAGAATTCTGTGACACAGGCCCACTTCAAAACTGTGGACAAGGAAATATGCTAAGTAGCTGCATAAATTTTCTAGATGAAAAGGTTAACGACTGTTTAGTCACCAGTCACTCCTGAATTTGAAGTCCTGGCTTTTCGTGTATCCCAACCCCTAAAATATTTGCAGGAATTTTATTGTCAGAATTCCACTACAGCTATAGAAACTCTAACATAACACATGAGGAAAGGACTATAGAATTCCCTGTTTCTATAGTGATTTAAAAGCAGTAAGGCCTTAGTCACTTTGGTTTAGCTATGTTTTAAGCTTGTGCAATTTTGGTCCCTTTCTATAAAAAAAAAAATAAAAAAGAAAGAAAAGAAAAGGAAAAAGAGCCTAGATATTATACACATCTGTGAAAACCAGTGTAGCATCTTCTGCTCCAGTGGCATCATGCTGAACTATAACAGCCATGGACTGAATACAAAGAAGGTCCAGAATTTCTTGTATTCAGTACCAGGGCCACAACTCTGTGGGAGCGTTGTCTCTCACTAGTGACAACTTGGCCAATAATATCATCAGCCCAGGGGTGTTCAGTGTACAATAGTATTTGGAACAGTTAAATGGAAAAAAAAAACCACAAAAGGAACAAATAATGACCATAATGTGGAAGCTTCAGGGGTACTCACATTCAAGGCAGATTGCTAGGAAAAAAGGCATACATGTTTCTGAGCAGTGTTTTTTGCAGTATTAGGCTCGCTTGCCTTTAGTTCTTCAATTCCGATTTGCATCAAGGAGATGATAGTTATTTTGGAATCCCTTGGGGTCTGGGCCATAAGAAAGACATGGATACTCAAAGCTGTTTAACTGGTTTAATAAAGGTAGCAGAAAAGGTAATAGCAACCTTATGTTCTTTCTGATGCTGGGAACTGCAGGTGATGCAGCATCAGATGAGCTCCTTCTCACTGATCATGGCATGCTGTGGAAATCTCCTCCCTGATGATATTCAACAGTGTCACTGTTCTCATGTTTATAGGATTTTTTTGAGCAAGCACAGTTAACAATCTGCTACCTACACAATACCGAACTTTCTAGATAGTACACCATGGTTCACTGAAAGTATTAAACACTCTTAACACATCTCCTCAGGAACGAGCTCTTACAAGCAGTATGTACAGGTAGTACTGGCAAAAGCAGCATATATGAATGTCATAGTATGTGCTCAGTTTATATGGTAGCCATTTATGTTAAAACATATAGATCTCTATAACTAAGGTATATGGTTAAACTCTGCTGAGATTCTGCTTGAGGCCGCTCATTACAGTGTCTTTTGCAATGTCCCATCACAAATATTTTTCTCAGAGTTTCTCAGACACATTTTTTTCAGATTCTATTGAATAAGAAGATGAAGGAAGAGGTGAAAGAGGGCAACCTAAAGAATCTGTCAGATTCTATTTACAGGGTCAAAAAAAAGGCAGGGTGAGTGGGTATCATATACCTGTTTGCATACCATATCAAAAAGTACAGCTGCATGATATGGGGAAAGGAAAGAAAAAGGAGTGAAAATGTTTCCCTTCAGTGATGATATTGAGTGAAGGTGTTTAACTTTAACTTTCTGTATTGTAAACATGGAATGCTGTTCACTGACCCGTATGCTTTTATTCACACTACCTTTGTAGTTTAGCTGTGAAGATCTAATGATACAAGAAAAGAAAGTTACATAGAAAGCGGTTTTATCTTTCATTTAATACACTGGTGGAACCAGAAAAATATGTTTCTGGGTTCATATGCATTTTCTGAACTCTCTGCCAAGCTGACATGTTCAGTGGAGTTCTTATTTCAAATAAATTCTGTGTTTATCCAGAAAGATTCTTCCCTGGATATTCATATACCATGTAGAAACATCGTCAGGTCCACAGGCTGTGGTTTAAACAGACAGTCTTTGCTTTCATGATGGACGAATATGGCATTCCTTGGAGAAGACTGAAATGATAATTGGTTTTAAACATAAAAACACAATGCCATCAATTCCCAGCTGTTTTGAAAGCAGTGTTCATTTGAACAGTTCCTGTGTCTCCAATGTACCGATTTAAATAGGTAAACGAGGTTTACAATCTGTTATTGTTCTGTCTGCATATTGTCATCAAGAAAATCCTGAGACTGGAGTTTTTAAAGTTTAGGACAGGGTATGAAATCAGAATGGTAGTGAAAAATGTTCTGTAGTATAACTTGTTTGACTGAACAACTAAGTTTGTTGACCACTTCGCTTCTTCCACCCTGCCCTTTTTCGGGAAAACTAAAACCTCTGGTTGCTCCAGTAAGATACATTGCAGGTATGTGACTAATAAGTTTAGCACTAAAAAAGAAAGAAAAAAGAATTGCAGCTCCAGATACAACTGGAATTTTATTACTGCTTCCATCTTTGCTAACAGGTTTGAACTGCAGGTCAAATACTCACTTGACATCAATCAGAAAAACCGCTTTAGACTTAAAGATAGGAATGCATATTTACACCAGCTGAAAAATCTAAAACTATGCCCAATGAAAAATGAATCAGAAGGCAACCCAAACTCTAATTTTATAGAGATCAAGGGGAAGCTTCAGACTTATTTTTAGAGACAGAGTTTGCAATGCATGCTGTAGGGAATAAAATACATGGGTTTAATTATCAACAACAAGCCTAAGGACACAATCAGATTAAATTTAAACATGTGTGTAAGAAACAAAATAAATATAGATATAAGGAGATGGAAACAGATACAAATCAATCTCAAGGGAGGTGAGAAGGAAAAGGATTAATAATTAAAGTGTATATACTACTTGTTTATTCTTAGAGTTGTACCTGAGAACATGACAAGTATGAATTCCTTAGACTTTATGATGCTGTGTCAGAGTTTCATGAGGGATTGAAATAGAATTTAATAACTGAATAGATCAGCCTCAGAAGTAGTAACCTATCAATTATTTGTGTTTATCAAGAAACTTAAAATACACACAGTCCTACAATCTCCATCTTATATTTTCCATACAAATATGCAGTATGTGCCTTGAAAAAAACCCCAGCAAAACAACCTCCCCCCCCATTTTAAATTGCTTTGCGTACAACTATTGCTGTCTTTTCTATCTTTTTGCAGAACTTCTAGACATGTCTACACAGATAAATGCAAGTCAGAGGAGTCAAGCACTGCCAACCTGAGTGCCTACATGCTTAATTTTGAACATGTTCCCCAGCTCTTTTTAGGACTGCTTCAGTTAATTTTCTCCAACTCATTTTCTCTAGAGGAAGGTAGCCCCATGTAGTTTGGATCTGATCCAGTCTGTACTACTTGGCCTTGGGGCCAAGGACTGGTCCCTTACTGTTTTTTTCTGAATAATAGTGCTGGAGATAGGACCAAAAATTCACCTTTGAAATACAGGTACAGGACCAGCATGACTTTTCTCATTTTCATTTCGTATGAATTCATAATAAATAATCAAACTCTAAAGGTAGTCCATAATGTTTGTTAGTATGAGCTTCTGGAAAGGCATTTAGACTGTTTCTTTGATTATTTCTTAGATTTACATTTACGTTTGCTTTTTATATTTTTTAACCATATTTGCACCTACTGTGTTTTGTATTTTTCTGAGGGTCTGAGACTGCACCAAGGTGACTTCAGTGCATGACACAACCTTTCATTTTATTTTTCGTTAGCATTTTCTCTTTTTGGATGCTGTGAATTTTCCTTCTCATCCCTCCAGTCTTTCTTATTATCTTGATTTTACTGCTTGCCTCAGCTATTGCTCTCCTGTTAACATAATATTGCTCTGTCTCAATAAGAAGTGGATCTGCTCTAAGAAATCCTGAATGACTGATTTTGTTTCACTTTTTTCTCCTCCTATTAGCATTATTTTCCTCTGGATGTTTTTCCATTGACTGCTTCGTGTCTTTCACTGGTGGCCTGTCATGAAATGGAATATCAGATTTAGAGTGTCCCATGGCCCCAGTGATTCTAATCTAAGAGCTGCCAGCTCTTTCAGTATCTCCCTTTCCTACATATTATGAAGTTGTCAGCTGAAAGAATGAAGCTTTCTCACAACTACAACAAAAGAAAAGAGGATGCACACTCAGCAGAACTTGCTAAAGGAAAACAAAGAATAAAAAGAGATGACCTTAAGAGGCATCCTCTGGGAAGGAGAGAAGAATATAGCTTATAGATGGGACTTCATGCATTGACTTGAATGGTTCTGAGAGCTAATAAATTTAATGTAGAATTTTTAATGTGATTAATCAAATGCAATTAACCATATTGAAATCTGGTGAGGATTCGTAATATCCATCCCTGGCGGTGTTGAAGGCCAGGTTGGACAGTCTTGGGTGACATGGTTTAGTGTGTGGTGTCCCTGCCCATGGCAGGGGAGCTGGAACTAGATGATCTTAAGGTCCTTTCTAATGTTAACTATTCTGTGATTCTATGATTCTAATATCTCTTCTACAAAAGATATTTAAGGACCTTCATTTTGTAGGGCTTTGATTTTAGGTAATGTGTAAGAGAGAGCCAGCTATGCAGATTACATACCTGTGGATGGGGCGCAAAATTTATGTCAGCGAAAGCAGAATCAGTCTGAGAGAACCTCTGCAAATAAGTTTGTGATTTCTCATTGGTTAGAGTATCCAAAAGAACTGGCTGCTTTCAAATTAAAAATGACAAGACAGAATGAAAACAGAACCCTTTCCATTTTTATGTTGGTACCTCTTCATTAGATAAAAAAGTCTTGATTTAGTTACTTTTCAACTTTAAACATGTGAATTGCTCTATTGTTTTCAATTAGACTATGCCTTGACCCTGCTTATACTTTCTTAATTACTTCAGTGAAACATGGTGAAAATCTCTACAAAGTTGTACTCTGATTGTTGCTGATGATACCTTTTTTTCTTTAAGATTCAGATTTTGGTCTCAGATGCATGAATCAGTGCTTACTTACTTTCAGTTTTACTATGCATATGCACATAGTCCTGGCTTTTGGTTTGCACAATGTCAAGATTATGTAAAGCTAAGACATATGCTTATACATGATTATCTGATAAACCATTACATCTGAACAGTGCAAATTTCTCACAAAACTGAAAAAACATCTTTTGGCAACTATAAGGTTGCAGTAGAACCTTCTGTTTTATTTTATTTTTACAAATCCTAACACTTGAGATATCTCCCCTGAGGTTTTGGTGTTTTTCTGCTTCTGAATATATACATTTTTATATTTGGTTACTAAGACTGAGGCTTCAGACCAAGGAATTGGAAGTTGCAGCGTTTCGACAGCCATTGCTTTATTCTTCTATCATAAAAAGGATCCTAAGTAAAGAACACCAGCAGTGACTTGCATCGCTCCTGGGCATTTTTTTGTTCTTGTGATCTAAAGTCCACTTACTGTGTTTTCTGTTATTTGGAGGTCACCAAACTTTGATCACTAGGGGGTAGTGTGGGGCTTTTCCTCGATCTAAGGTACCACACTCTTCAGCCTGATGTTTTTTGAATGTTTGTGTGATAAGCTTGCACTAAATACCCTATATCTATGCATATATCTATGCATAATGTTCAGAAATTCCTGGATTCTAAAACCATATCACACTATCAATGGAGATTAAATGTGTGGCGTTCTGTCCACTTATCACAAACTTCTCTGTATTCCCCAGCAGGAGCCAGATATTGCAAATGACTATTAGTCCTCTTTGTTTTCTCTCATCTCCCACAACACATAAATATACACTTGTACAAAAAAACATTTGCGCATATACTTACATTTTGAACCCACTGACAATACACTAACAGATTTAGAGTATTGCAAAAAGTGTGACCCCATACCCTGTATTAATATTTAATCAAGTGCTCACCATACATTGCAAGTTAGTCTGAGAAAATTAATTAGCCCAAAAGATGCTTGTCTTTTAAAGGCACTGTAATCCCTTTTGAAAATGTAAATGAGATAATCCTTTGGTGAGTACAAGCAACTGTTCATTTTATTCAAAATGTGAGGTTTTCAGGGTATTGGTAGAAACCTGTTCTAAGTCATTTGAGTTCATTGGTTATAAATTCACCATCTAAAGGATTTTGGGAGAAAGAAAAAAAAAAGAAAAACAAAGCTGAGAGAATTTGCTCCTCCTTCTTTCAGATCATTTCTTCCTTTGCATAAATCTAAGTGTGACCTAAGAAGGGAATGATAAAATCCATTGGGGACCTTTCCTTTTCCATCCTTCTTAATTGAATCCCTTGTTATTAGGAAACTGAAAGTCATTCTTGAGATCAAGGAAGGTCTAACGCTATTTGAACATCCTGTGAAAACAACAACTCATGAAAAGAAAGATTTCAAAAGTACAGATAACTGCATTTATTACCCCTCCTACCTACTACTCTCTTTCTATCCCGTAAATCAAGATTGCTTCCGTTTCAGGTTGTTACAGACTAGATAGACCAGTTTGCCTCTGATAGAAATTTGAAGCTAGAGATTTTCCTTCTCTTGTTTACTGTGAAGGGGTTTTGGGCAACTCCTAAGTATTTTATTGCTTAGAAATCACCTTACTGCTGGTTTTAAAATTCTAAGGTTTTCTGACTAATCCAACTTCTTCCATCTAGCCACTCTCTTCAAGCCTAAGTGTCAGCTGTACAGTTTTGTGCCTGAATAAGTATGGAATAGATTGTCTGGGTTTTTTTTTAATTTCTGACAGTTATTTTGTCTCCTAATAAATGGTATATCTTCTTCCTGCAAATCTTTCCTTTATGCTGTACTGTCTGTAGGATATAGACTACAACTAGTCCCATGTATAACCAGTTTCCCCACAGAGGACTCTACTAGTATTTTTATTGAGTCTCGTCCTTTATTTGGGTAAATGGACAAAATCCAAGTTCTAAAGCACTCTAAAGACTCATTTCTGCAAACCTCTCTGAAGACTGAATATTCTTACTCATACAAGTAGTTCCACTAAAATGAGGAATGATAACTAGATTATAGATGTCAGCATCTTAAGAACTCTTATCTGAAAAGCTCCTACGTGAAAATTCAGAATAAAATCATTTGAATTTGAGCTGTATTGGAAAAGTACTTCACTGCATTTTAAATCTTTAGCTCTCACAGCACTTATATTTGTTTGGCTTGTTAACATGGACAGATGATTGGCACTAGCTCAAGGTTTACATGAAGAGTTAAACCTGGGAGCATAGATTCTTTATTCTGCAGTGTAGAGGGTGTTTCTTCAATTCGAATGTGTTCTGATTTTCAGAAGCAAAATTATACCGTATTGAAGTGAGTCAATAACTGTAAATGGATGTCTGTATGGCAGTTCTACCTCTGTTTCTGGCTGGTTTTACTTTACAAGGAGGAATAAACGCAATCATATTTTATTTTTAATAGCAAAGGATTCATTTTGCCTGTGTTGCTCTCTTTTACTTCACTGTATAAACATAAAATTGTGTGAGTTTCTCTATCAAAAAGATCCTTCTGATTTAACAAAAGAGGAAGAATTTCTCACTGATGATCTTATTACGTTCTCTAAACACTGTTCCTGGTTTTTTTGGTCCAAAGTCTTACAAATGGGCCTAAACCCTGTGAAATAGAAGCTATTTCTCTCTTAATTCTTTTCTATTTCAAAAGTGTGACAAAGAAAGTTGAAAAAGAAAGTTAATTTAGGGCAAAAGGAATAGCTAGTGACCAAATAAGAATTTTGAACTTGCAGTCCATTTCCTCTCTGACCCACCATGTTCTCAGACACTTTCCTACCATTCTGGATAATTTATTTTATGTCAGCATCAGTTTTAGGCCTCTCTAATTCACTGACTGCCAAGTTTACAAGGTAATAATAATAATAATAAACCCAGTGGTTTTGTATGGTGGGTGTCTGCCCATCCGGGTACCAAGGAGCTGAAAATGTCAACTTGAACTTAAACCAATGGCCTAAAGCCACAAGGTAGGTGCAACCTTGTTTAAGCCACGAAGCACTTACAAGTGTTATTTTCAAAAGACAGGAATATTACTTGTGTTTTACAGCACTCAGCTGCATGTTTGGCAACAGGGAACTCCCTATTTCCACTACATGGAGGCATGGTGAAATTCAGGTTGTTCTGCTTTTAATGTTTTATCTATGCTCCCCAACCCACTTTCTGAAAGTGGAGAGGATCTTGATAAAAGGCAGCAAATCTGACACTGTCGTATCAGTGTTCTCCCCAAGGAGTTTACACAGTGGTATAAAATCACTGAAAAGCAATCACCAAGCAGCCAGATTGCAGCTTTGGACAATCAGTGTCTAAATCCATAGAGCAATTTGAGTTACTTGCACCCTTTCCCCACCTACCTTTCTGACCTTCTTCTCCTTCTGCTGTGAACTGAAGTGTATGTTTTGATGTTAGACTTTTGTGAACATTGCTGCATAAGAAGTGATGTGAGGTCACAGGATGAAACGTTCACCTCCAAATAGTTCCATGCAATCTGATGTGACATATGCATTTAAAAATAACTTCCAGGTATTTTTCAGAAAGAAGGAATTTCCTCTGGGTAACACGAACCCCAGTTAATGTTGAATATTGAAAACATCTTTGAGTGTATCAGAATGCATTTATTCCTGACACAGAACACAGCAAACACAAATCTTAATTTTTGGTTTGAAGCTTTTAGCCTACCTTAGAACTCTTGTTTTAATCCTTCCATGAGATCATGTGGAATTCTTTTCCTTAACTGTCTTCTGCTTAAATTTCTGTAATATCACCCAGATTGCTCATTAGCTTTATAACACACCAGTGTCTATGAAAATCAGAAGGAAAAGAATGAGAAAAAGACAAAATGGTGAAGCAAGATCAAGCTGAGGTGATTATGAATCACTGGGACAAGTTTTCAGACAAATTGCCACAGTTCTAATGATTCCAGTGGAACACTTTCTTAGAACTCTGTCAGAAGCAGACTTGCCATGACTTACATCATGCACAGGTTCACTCTCTGCAAGGCTGTCACTTTATCTCAGAGCTGAAAGTTCAACTTGGGCTACAGTTTCACAATACTCTGCCTTTGTGCATAATGAAGTGACCCTGCCCCATGACCCTGGCAGTGCTTCCCAGATCCCGTGTCACCATGTGTCAGCTCATTTCTCTTGTGCCAACACAACTGGCCTTAAGGATGTTCTAGAAACCACATTAGTGCATAATCCAAATTAATTTAGCCTTCCAGAAAGATACTGAAAGTAATGGGAACTATGCAGCACTCTCTGTCGTCAATGCTTTCCAAACTTTTAATCTTCTAATTCCATATTGGCATTTCTTTATTATTTGGTACTCTGTTTCATGCTACAAGGTCTCATAAGCATTACATTATGCAACATGCCACACAAAACCCCAGTGCTATGTAATCTGTTCATTTTGATTCCAAATTCCCTGGCTTTCAAAAAAACAGCTTCTAGAAAATCAGCTCCTATCAGTATCTGAAGATTTTTAACAATGGATGTCATCCAGCTGCTATTTCTCTCATAGAAGAATAGGTATTTTTTGTAACTTATACAAGCAAATGTTTCCTGCTTTCAACTGAGATATCAGTTATAGTTCAGATATTGAAACTAGTAGCTGCAGAGTGAACAAATATATTTTATGCATGTTAACAGGTACTTTATGTTCCACAGCCTTACAACACGTTCCTTTGAAAATGATTTTCCCATGGGCAACCTAACCTCCATTATTTCAAATCCATTTTGTAGTCAAACTCTCCAACTCCATTTTCAAGTGACTGAAAAGAGATCCTGTAAAACTTTAAGTACTTATAAGAAATATCCAGCCATTTTCACCCTTGTCAAGCCAACATTATCTGTTAAAAGCTGATCACTTTGTTCCTATTACTGCAGTAACAAGGAATTGTATTCATACCAGCTTAGATTGTAACGATGGTCTGAAAACGTGCATTAGCTCTTGAACAGCAATTACAGAAGAAAGACAAGAAGAGATATTACCATTCATTCCAGTTCTCATGGACAAAAGCAGTAACTGAAATAGAATAAAAATATCCAGCCAGCAAACTGTTGGAGCTTACTCATGGTGTCTGGTGGAAGTCTGTACAGCTCGCTGGGTACTTGCAGTGAGGAACAAGCTTTTGAAATCCATGCTGTGTTATGGGGTGAGGTTCTCTTCAGCATGATTACTGGTAGGCTGCTTCTGTATCTCCAGCTTTGGACATATGCAGATGGAAGGGGTATGTTTTTGTACCTGCCCTTTCAAGTCATATAAATGCAAGACCCTATCCAGACTGCATTTTACAATTTTTCATATGTAATTTAGACCTGTTATGAGCATAGACTGCAGGATGACTGCATGAAAAACCCTGTACAATTTATGCCTCATTTACATGCTTTCCACTGTAGATAACATACAGTGTAATAAAAGAAAACAAGACCATATTTAAGTAGATACTCCCTAAAAATCCCTCAGCTTTGCTTCAGTTCTTCCAATGCAACCCTCTTTTATGAATGCTCAATGTCAGAAAGATCATGAGTCTGCAGATAGCAGAGATATAACTATGCTTAGAATATAGACTTTTTAGTTGACAAAGCAATTTACAATAAGGTTATTGTCACTGTACAGGGTGCAGGTGTCCAGGTGTTGGCAGTGGGTGGCTGTGGGGTCCCCTTTGAGGAAAAGCCAGGCTGTGGCTCCAACAGACCCAGAGCAGGGCACAGCTGAGCCCCTCAGACAAGATACTGGTGCTTAAGGAAAAACAGGTTTATGAAAGGGAAGAAAAAATGGCCAAGAGAGGAGTGAAGGAAAAAAAGAGTGTGAGAAACAGCCCTACAGACACCAAGGTGAAAGCAAAATGATGGGAGGACGTGCTCCATGGTAGATCAGAGATTCCCCTGCAGCCAGCCACTGGAGATGACCGCAGTGGAGCAGGTAGCCACACTGCAGTATGTGGAAGACCCCACAGTGGAGCAGATGGATATACCTCAAGGAAGTTGCAGCTGTGGAGAGGCCATTCAGGAGCAAGAGAAAAGTGTGAGGCGTAAGTGGAAGAGAAAAGTTGGTATGGACTGATCACAGCCCCCATTGTCTATCCCCCTGCTCTATTGAGAATGGGTAGAAGGTGTTTTAGCCTTTGTCTTTGGTTCTCACTGTACAACTCTATTTTTAATTCACAATAAATTAAACTAATTTTCCCCAAGTCTGCTTTGCTTGTGATGGTACCTGGTAAGTGATCTCCCTGTCTTTATCTTCGCCAGTGAGGTTTTCCTATCCTGTTGAAGAGGGGGAGTGTGAGAGCAGCTGTATGGGCATCTGGCAGCCAGACAAGGTTGACCCACCACAGCCACCTGTGGGAGGAACAACCTGGTAGTGTCCATGGAATATCACAATAACAATCATTGTGATACAATTATCAAAATAAAAATAGCAATTATTATTGTGATATAGCATGGACACTTTTAGGTGTGGTGGGTTGAATTTGACTCCTTCTACTGGCGTGAAAACATTTTTTATTCTTATAGGTATTTCTGTGATGCTGGTTTTCTTATGAGCTTTCCTTAAGAACTCTGTAGTAAGTGACAGAAGACTGCTGCCTGAAATATTTTCTCCATTGGAAACCAGTTCTGATAGAATTGTTCTCTAGTGATTGGGCACTGAATGTAGTCCTTGAAAACATACTGCTCATGGCATCTACTTCATCTGGCTCTGCAGATATTTTAGTCATAGCAAGATATCTTGTACGATGTTGACAGAAGGAGCAGAGGACCTGAAGGATATAGGAGGACAAACATCTCTGAGTGGCCACTGGAAAGCAGGCACCATATCATAAGGTTTTCTGGATGGCACAAGATGACTTTAGTTAAGCAACTGAATTCCATCCTACCTGATCTGGAACACCTAGTGCTGCAATCCAGACTGATGTATCAGTGCTGTGTGATTGGTGCATATATGTATACTTGAAGACTTACTATAGTCCCGGGAAACTTCACGACTCATCCTTTCAAAGAAAAACAGAATCAAGTTTATGATAATAAAAAATCAAGTACCCTATGTCTTTTAAAGGGAGTGAACAAGATCTGGTACCCAAAAGTAAGTGCTTGAGTACATAATGAAGACTTTAATAAGAAAACACAGAGAAGAAATTGCCTTGGTGTCATATTAAAATCTTCTGCTGTTTTTCAAATATCTTATGGAAAGACGAGGTTTGCCATTGCATTTATGGGATATTGCCCTGTTATTTGTTTCTTTGGAGAAGTGTCCAATTTGTATTTTGAACTTGGATTTGCTTCTTGCTTCTTGTGAGTTGCGAGGTACTATATGTCACTGCTATAAATTCCTTCACACAGAGAATGCTTATAGTTAGAATCTTACTGTATACAATGAAGCCTATCATAAGCAGCCACTCAGAAAACCAACAAAAAATCAATTGCTTAAGTGAAAGAGGTTATTAATAACACTAGAGAATAACTGAGCTGTCAATGTGTTTCCAAATATTTTGGGACACTTGTAGAAATTAGAGGCTGCTTAAGAAGTGGATTAGTTGTACGGAGTCACTCTGTAGATTTAACACCTGCCCTGGGGCCTTACTGCAGTTCAGTATGTTTTAGTAACAGTTGGGATGGCCCTAGGATGACTTACACTTCCAGTTCTCATACACATATATGTGTCTGACAAGAGCATCAGGACCAAATAGAGGATACTTGTGCTATGGCACTAGCCAAGAAGAAAACATATCCTACAAAATCTCAGGGAAATTATCTTGTTTGTGGAATCTGGTTCTGTATCTCATTTTCTGCCTTCTCATGCATATGGTCCCTCATACCATGAGCTAAACCAACAGGTACATGTTAAAGTAAACCAAGGCAGAGTCCCCAGATCACATTTAATGTTGATTTGGGTTTTTTTTAATTAATAGATTGCCTCAGTTATCTAAAGAAATTTGAAAACACATGCAGTGTCTGCATTTCCCTTTGCCTTCAGATCAAGACGCTGCTTTTAAAATGGATTTCCAGGTCAGCTCAGCTTAGCATGCTCTGGTTCTCATCACCAAATGGTCTCAGTGTTCAAACTGGATTCGGCTTTGATGAAACTAAACTAGATATGATAAACTAGTGTTGTGGTTTAAGCCCAGCCGGCGACTCAGAACCATGCAGCCATTCGCTCACTTCCCCCCACTTCCTCGCCCCGCTTCTGGAGGGATGGGGAAGAGAACCAAAAGAATGTAACTCCCACGGGTTGAGATAAGAACAGTTCAATAACTAAGGTATAAGATAAATCCACTGCTGCTACCACCAATAATAATAATTATACGGGAAATAACGATGGAGGAGAATACAACCGCTCACCACCCCCCAACCTATACCCAGCCTGACCTGAGCAGTGATCTAGCCTTTCTGGGTAACTGCTCCCAGTGTATATCCTGGGCATGATGTGCTGTGGTATGGAATACCTCTTTGGCCAGTCTGGGTCAGGTG
>JANHGB010050360.1:0-18883 GCA_026283785.1 Coracopsis vasa | reverse complement strand
ACTGAAGGCAGACAGTTCGCATGCAAGTCAATGGCACTGAAAAGCTCATCAACACAACTCTTACCTGGGCAGTGTTGGGATAAATTCCTCTATTTGTTTTTTTAGTATTGAACTGACACATCCTCAGCTGCTGAACCAAGGAACTGACATTTTGGAAAGGGACCCACCATCTGTCACAGCCACAGGGCCTGACCTGCGTGCTGTCAGCTCCCCACACAGTGACAAGTTTTGAAGTACAAGCCACTAAGACATCTCCATCACCTGCCAGGTGCCTGGACAGCAAATAACCATGGAAAAATAACCTGGAATTCCCTGGGATTCAGAGGACAGCTGCCGCAGATCTGCCATGTGACACCAGGGAGCTCTGCTCATCCCATCATCTCTGAAACACAGCGATGTAATGTTGGCTCATCTTTGCCTGAAGAGCATCATTCCCTGACCATGCAGTTGGCCAGCACCAAGACCAGGGGGTAACACAGGTTTGACACACACCTTATGGGCCATAGGTTCGACACCTATGGGCAGCTCTATCCCAAACTAGCACTTAAAACCAACAAGCCCATCAGTATTAACCAAACCCTGGTCATTTCAATACAGTTATCACTTTGAAAGCTACACAGGGAGCAAATTAAACAAGCTTATTAAACAACTCCAGCTAGAGTCAAATACTGCTAACACACATCAATGAAGACAACAGCAGGATTTGCCCTTGGCTTGGCTTTTGCAAGACAGGCATTGTGCTCTTGATTTATTCTTCTCTGATAACGGGTATCAAATGCTGTGCAGGTGTCAAATCTGGAGGGGAAGAAAAATCACTATTCCTCAAAGGTCAGGTAATCCATTGCTCTTTGTGCCCACAGGGAAACGGCAGCATCAGTGCAGCCTTGCTCTCCGATGCTTATTCAGCCATATGCTATGTTAATAGGGACCTTGGTATTGTGTGGCTAGTACACAGAGGTATTTTATGTTCACGGCCACGTTGTTGGTGTATCAACTGACATTTACCTTGGTTCTCTTCCTCTCCTTTACCGTGATTCATGCTCCATGATAATTAAACAGCACATGACAAATGCATCATTATTAACAGCAGCTGGAGAGCTAGTAAATCTCACAGCAGCTTGAACAGAGGAACCACATGGTTTGATGGCATCCTCTGGGTACTGAAACAGGGCTGATGAAGAATGGCTGCACCGAGGCAAGGCATAAACACCTCTTCCCAAGCACCCATAAAGCAATCTCAGACCCTAAATGTGGAAAGACAGTGTGCTATAGTAATATCAAACCCTCACCTAGCTGCTTGCGATGTGCTGGACCTGTTAGACAAGGGCAGCCTGGCTGAAGCAGTTTCCCCTTCAACCAGACCGTGGTCATGGAGACCCTCTTTTCATGTTGGGTACTGTACTTGGCACCAGGATCCTGCTCTACATCTACCTCTCTTAGCCCCAAGGCACTAACAACACACCTTCATTTCTAGCCTCAGCCTAACATCCTCCCATCCTCCTCAGCTTTCACCTCTGGCTCTAGAGCACCATGGTGCAATGAAGTGGCTTGCACTGATACACACCACGGGAAGGTAAGAGCAAATTATCAGCATCCTAGGATCCAGCAAAAGAAGTCAGAGTGACACCTGATACACTAACACAGTTTAAATGGCAGCCAAGAGTTAAAACTCATGTGCATATGCTGTAAAGTTAATCCTTCCAGAGGGCAACTGCTCAACAGACTTTTAGAATCCTGTATAGTTATTGCTTTTTTCTGTGCATCTTCTTTTTGTCTCTATAAAAAAATCACTGTTATCAGACAACACAAAAATGAGGAATGCATAATGATTTGTGATGATTTCGTGGAAGAATTCTTTAAGAATAAGAAGTAGCTGATGCACTTTTACAGCAAAAGCCTGCATTTTTCATCACTGTTGTCATGGGTTTATTTATACAGAGCAATTCATGTAGAAAACCTCCCCCCAGCACTGGGCAATCCAGGGCACAGCCATGCTGAAAGTCACAGCCCATAACTGCAAAATAAGCCTGGACAAAAATAAAAGGAAAAAAGGAATAAATAGGTTTGACTGAAAGGCCTTCAGGGATTTTACATTCTTAAAGGCCCTGCGTACAGAGGATGCTCCTGAAGCTCAGGTGCTTGCACAGCATGTGGTGGTGACCCAGCATGTGAAGGGTGTCTCTGGCAAAGGAAGTTAAAGCAAAGGAGGTTAAAGCTTGGAGAAGCAGAAAGATCTTGACTTGTTTAACTAGAAGCTACAGATTTTGGTTTTGCTACTGACAAACACACAGTATCAAAGCACTCACATTAGATTTAGGGAATTGTTTCATGAGTCAGGCAAGCAAAAGAGGAACAAGCTCTTCATTTCAGTCTGCCTTAAACGTCTCCTGATTCATGTGCACATTCTGGCACTCACACCATTTGCAGAGGCTTCTTTCCAGTGTCACTTCCTCTCCATGAGTACCTACATGGGCCATTTCCATGTTTACTGTTTGCATGAGCTTCAAATGCCAGCCTGGTTTCTCAGCACAGATGGAGAGAGCAAACCCACCAAATGTTCTCTTGCGCCTGAACCCAGTGAAGGTAACTGAGTAGTCACAGCAGTGGCTCCTTCACCAAGCCACATCCCAGCCCAGAGGACACTTCACAATCCATCAGCTAAACAAGCATAACAGAGACCCACAGAAAGGGAGAAGGAGCTACCAGGATCAACAGCATATGCCGCTGCTTCACTCTCAGCCCCTCTGCAGTGCCCCCAGGAGCTCTGCATGTCCCACCTGCCCCTGAAGGTGCTGGGGCAGCCACAGCCTGGCCCTCATGCCACATCACAGTTGCATCTCTAGCCAGCTCCTGTCCTTAGAGGCATCAGTTTTTCAACTCCCATTTCACCAGGTCTAATCAACTACGCTTGATCTGCAGTTCCTGTGGCTGGACAAGGTCTGCCCACTCCAGCACTAACCCCTGCACCTTACCTGAGGTCATGCTTCTCTCAGTATGGGTACACACCACCCTTGTCCTGACCTTTCCCATGTTCACCTGCCCCCTGATCACTCACAGCAAACCCCCAGTACTTATGGCACCACCTTCTCTGCTCTCCTGCCCTCTACATCCCCACATCCCAAGTATCCCCCTGGACACTTGTGTCATGCAGAGGCTGCTGGCTCTGCCTGCATGATCAGTACACACTGACTGAGTCACTGTGGCTCCAAGCGAGCAGCTGGAGCTCTGCTGAAGCTATGTCACTAAGGATGCTCCATGGCTGAGTATCCCAGCCCTCTAGCTGGAAAATCAGCTCTCCATCATGAGTCATCTGATTATCTAGTACCAGGGAACAAACTGGACCAGAGGTGACACTACCCCCATGCCCAAGGACACAGATCAATGTTTGGAGACACTGCATCTGCACCAAGCTAATGGTGAGCATTTGAACCCTGCCACTGTTCTGCACAGCAAACAAGCTTCTGGTAATCTTATCCACCATCCCCCTGCATCCAAACAGAAGGATGAGCACAAAGTCCTGCAATTCACCCTGCAACTTAACTCCAGGGCAACAGAAACCACGGAGATGGCAGAGGAGGGCAGCATGGATGCTGCAGAGGTGGCCAGCTCCTGGCACAGCTGGTTATGACCACCTCAGGAACCCAGGCAGTAAGCTGATGCTGCAGGACATGCTTTAAGGGAAGAAGGCAATGTCAGCATGCAGAACACTCGCTGTCTTTGAGAGTCATCATGTTAAAGGCAGCACAGTGTTAACTTGTCCAGCACAAATGACATTTCTGTTATCATTACCCCGTGACTCGGCACTCTGCATTTCTCATTTACTGCCATTACAAATGAGTCAATAGCTAACACAACAGGGGGAGAGACAGATGTGAGCGTCTCAAAAGGGATGATGGAAAAGTACGCTGGTACCACTGGCACAGCATGAGAGCCCCGTAACAGCTGGGAGAGGAATGAGTACAAGTGATGTGTAGCCAAGCAGTTAAATTCATCATGTGTACAAGGGAAATCTCCTTGCATCTGCCAGCACAAAGTGCGTCATAGCTCAGACACAGAGCTCAGTCTCACAGCCACTGAAATAGTGGTTAAAGCTCCCACGGACCAGGATGTGCTCCTTAATGCTTTCTGTAGGTAAGAGCCAGGATCTTCATGCAACTTATTTACTCTCTTCCATCAAGAGAAGGCAAAGCTCACTTGCTTGGAAAGGAAAATACAGTGAGCTTCATAAGATGCTAAAGCAGCTAGCTGATGAACACCATGCTGTCAGGCAACATTTTACATCACTGAAACAGCATGTCCCATGTTGCTGCTCCTGGTTTGGCCAGCAGCAATAAGATACAGTGGGGTAAGAGTCATTTTTATTCCAACAAGCCTGCCCTCACCTTGATGTTTTTGCAGATCAGGCGTCCCACAGGCTTCTTTCTGACCTGTCAAGAACTGATAGCATTCTCAAAGTGAAATCAGCAGCTCCCCCAGGTTGCTCCAGGCATAATTAAAAGAAACTGATTGACATTTTAATATTCATTGCTCTTGAATCAGTGATGGGGCTGCTGAAAATATGCCTTGGTCTTATGTGAGCCCATCACAGAGCACATTATGGGCCTGGCTAGTATTTGGACTCCAGTTAGTTATAAACTAAAGTTAATGCAGTTCAGCATTAGGCTGTAGCTTAACTGTGCCAGTGAGAAGGACTGGTTTGTGCTCCAGTAGGGTGTGAAGAAAGGGAAGCTGAGTAACTCCTATTTAATTTCTGTATATAGAGAGAAGGCCAAATTCTGACCCCTTCTACACTGATTTAGGCCCGATTTCATTGCTGCTGGTGGAAGCTGTTCCAGGGAAATCACAGATGCACTATGAAGTGCCAAAAGGCCTGGAGGGGGAGAATATCAGCTAAACACATCTGGAAAGGTACCTTCTTTGGAAGGTCCTGGCTGCATTATAACTGGGCTCACCCCAGTTAAGCAAATCCCACCCCCAGTGAAAGATGGGGCTGCAGCTTTCTGGAGCCCCACCGCAGCAGGTTGCAGGTAGAAAGCAGCAGCTCCTGGCATTGTGGTCCCCATGCCTCACAGAAGAAACCATTGCAGTTTCCCCCACAACAGCAGCCAATCTGCAGGATAAATCACCACACATTACAATGGGGCAAGATTAAATCCTCAGGACTGTACCTCCACACCCACCAAGGATCAGCAGTATAAAGCAGAGCCTATTAATAACTTCTTTCCAGAGCAAGATAGATTTCTCAAGACCAGCTACAACAACGATCTATTAAATCAATCACAATCAAAACCTCACTTGCCTTCAAGTGACTTCCAATTAGGATGCAGTAACATTATTAAAAGGCTCAGACAGGCAAATTAAAGAGCTTCACCAAGGAGGAATCATTTCCCAGAGACTTAATTTTCATCATCCTCCGAAATAAAAAGCTCCAGAAGTTCAGATTTCTGATTTCAAAAACCCCAAACAACACATTATTAAACAAAAGGCTTATTAATGTTATGTCAGTATTGAGTTTTTCCTTTTTTTGGAGTTTTCTTAGGTTTTTCCTTATCCAACTTCCACCAAACCAAAAGGGTAAACTCATGAAGCAGCACCTTCATCACATCAGAATACCCACACTTGATCTGAAGGCTTGACAAAGAGAAGGGCACGATGACAGGAAAACAGTAACTGCAGCTTTGTTGAACTGCTTGTATTTTTAGCAGGGGAACAAAGAGAGGAAACCTACTTGATCATTCAAAGAATCAGGAACCGGCCTGAGACAGAAGGATGAGCTTGGATTAAGGGGGCAGATTAGAAAGTGGAATTCTGCAAATCAATTTCAAAAGTAGGAGGGCAAAGATGACACGATCCATTTATCTGTGTATGGATCTGAGGAGCAGCCACCTCAGTAACTGCCATACATTCAAACTGAACCAAAGGCAAAAGTAGTCATTTCCCACGCTTGGGAGGTGAACTTGCTGTTTTTCATATATGTACATATAAAAAATTATAGCTAGATTAATTAAAATAATGATGTAAGTTATTAATAATTTTATATTAATATATTTTTATAGATGCATTTACATATATATAAATATGGAATTAAAATTAGCTAATCAAGAGCAATATTTGCTTGAACATTTAACTAAGAGCCTGAAAAAGCCTCTGATGTGTTCTCGTATCACATCAGAGACCTCATCAGATACAAGGCAGACAGTGGAAAATTCATTTCCAAGAAGCTACAGGAAGAAACATCCATCATCTTCCATGCTGGAGTCAGGCAAAGCCCTAGCATAAGGCAGGGATGTCAAAGCTTTTCTCATTTTCCTCTGACAAACACTCAATTGTACAAATCATCTCTGAACCAAGATCCCTACAGTTTATATTAGTGGAAAATAAGGCATTTTGGTGGAAGAGCCAGCAAAAAAAATCAAATCTGAAGACCCAACTTACACTACTCTTGCCCTAAAATAACATTGCTCTTACCAACCCCTCTGCGCTCCTCACACTTGGCTCCATCATTTCTCTCCAATCCTACCAGCCCTTTTTCCCTTTTACATTCTAACTGCAATTAGCTCAACTCCTGAACAAAAGCCACTGAGAAACAAAAGAGTTTTGCTTAAAAGTCTGAAATAAAATGCTTGAACTTTCCCAAGAGAAACCCCACTCAAACAGCTTGCCACATTTGACTAGCAAAGTCATCTGCCTGACCTGAAATTGCTTCCCATTCCCCCCAGTTTGAGTTGGGGCTTCTTTTCCTCTTGCTCTTCCAGCCCCCTTGCTGCTTTTGTTTGCTTGTTTCTTTCTTTCTTTTTATAACTAACTGTTCACACTAAAATGACACCTAGCCATATTTCAATCCCTATCCCTGGGATGACAGCAACAGTCAGCTGAGGGCAAGTATATAGTCACTATGGATGTATTTCCATAGTGGCGGAAACCCATTCTGGCTATGGAAAACCTCATCCCAGTTCACACATCCACTGCTGAAACCTGTCAGATACAAGACGTGTTGGAGTTGATGCCTCTTTCTGACTACAGTTCTCATCTGAACTGCACTAGAAGTGGAGCTGAGGAACCAGGCATGGAGCCTAAACACATCCCTAAGTGGCTGTGAGAACGATCACCCCATCCCCAGGCTCACTTGGCCTCAGCCAGCCCCTGATATCTACAAGCAAAACACATAAACAGCCTGAAAATAGAAGGAGGAGACACCTTTTTTCCTACACTGTCTATGAACTGCATCTGAAAGGAAGACATGGATGACTCCACCTGGCATCTTTAACACCTTCCCCATCTCCTTTTTTTTCTAGCTCTGTTGAAGTAGCAGGACTGGGTTGAAATGATTTGGGAAGTGACAGAAAACATTAAAACAAAAAGAGCAAGAAAACAGAATTCAAGAGGACTGGGTCTACTCTCCAAGTGCAGCTTTGGCTGCTCTGTGACTGTGGAGAAAGCTGGCTCCCTCTGTCCACGCTCCAGCCTCCCCATTTCCCTAATGGAATGGAAATTATTCTCCACCTCTCAGGGGTCTCCTTTCACAACAGCTGAAGAAAAAGAACAACTAGACTGAAGTATTTTTCCATAGCAAAGAGATTTCATAATTAAAAAATGACTTTTTTTTTTCCTATTGGATTTGGCAATTAACCAAAACCAAGCCTTCCTCCTTGTGTGGAGACACAAAGGTGGCATGGGCAAGGTTGCGTTTTGTTGTTTTGATTTTAATGTCTGGTTGGGGGGGTTTTAAAGCACCTTATCTTTGAGGCTTTGCAGGAGCCCAGACACTAGATCACACCTTGCTGCTTCTGCAGTTCTGTGTAATCCCAACCTAAATGTTAAACCAGAATGGAAACCAGCCTGCATGTTCTCACATGGGGTTGCAGGAAACACCTACACCAATGTCATAAAACACTGTTGTCAGCACAATGAGCATTGATAATAACAGCTGCTAATTTCATGTCTCGCTTTCTAATTGCAGAGGCCAAACATGGTATGGGTGCAGGACAGTGTAATTCCCAGCACAACAGCAACCGGCTTATTCCATAGCTGCCTGAGCCAGTGACTAAGGCGGGTGTTGGTTTATCTGGGCAGAGCATTTGGCTCCACAGCACAAGGCTGAAGAAAAGGAATAAATATTGTGGACTAAATTAGCACTGGTTTATCTCCACTGACAGCAAAAGGCAACAAATGAATTTGGCAACACACAACAGATGAAAGATATGAATGCGGAGGCAGACAGCACGGGCTCATGTACTTTGTCCGAGAGCATTTATGTTTATGGATCTAAAAAGCACACCAAGTTCTTTCTCTAGAAGTACATGTCTTTAACAGAAAATATGCCTTAAAGCATAAAACTCTATCACAAGGTCATTAAGTGTTTTGTGTGTAGAAATATTTTCAAGCATCATCATATGGCATTACCATACTTCTATGAATAGCGAGTCTGGCAATTACAACTTCTACACCTTGCTCCAGGCTCCAGGTATGGTTTTGTTGGAGGTGAGATACCGTATGTGCACATCACAGCTGCTCTTCCCAGGGAGCAACACCACCCAACAAGGATTTCTCCTCTATTTGGCATCTTCCTCAGGAAAACACTTAGGACAACCAATACACATGGCCTTGTCACTCAGAACCCTGGAGCTCCTAGCTCTGCCATGGTGCCCTTTTCACCACCAAATTCTAGACACCATCTGGAGAGAAGCAGGAGGGTGTAAAGCAGCTAAGGCTGGGCAGAGCACAGACAATAGCATTCAGATGGCTATGTCAGCAGAAAAGGCTGTGAACAGATCAGGTTAAAACTGCAATGGTGGCCTTTAGAACAAAGCAGTTGTGGTTAGGCAAAATGTGCGTCACAAGCACAGCCGAGAGTCAGGCACATCCTTTTACACCTCCAGTCTGTCACACACTGCTCTGCTCAGTAGCATCCAGATCAGTTCCCTCCTATGGGCACCAACAGTGAGGCTGGGAAACGGCATGCCAGGTCAGTGCTGTTTGGCCAGATCCTGCCTCCTCCCAGTGCTGCTCTCTGGACAAGCACAGCTCTGTCCTGCCACACTGGTAAGGTTTTGGCTTCTGGTTCTCCCCCTGCATCCCACTGCAAGAGGAGGAGTGAACAGCTGTGCAGCGCTGAGCTCCAGCCAGGGTGAAGCACAACAACCTGTGAGCAAACCAGTTATCTACCAGCAAGGGCGAGTGCTCATCCTTTCTCCTATGTCCTGTATCACACTGGAATGCACAGAAGACTCAGCACCGACCTGGTGTTGGAGCTGCTTCAAAAGCTTTTTGGGTAAGCTGATGCGTTCGTACTGGCTGAAATGGAAGGCAACCTCTACCACTGTCATGGGACTCCTAAGCAATAACACAGAGCCACCCTTCACTGCCTCAAAATATGCATTTAAGACAATGTAAACACACATTTTAAAGCAATGAGATAAACTCGGAACTGCGTATTTAAAGCACTGCAAGACTCAAAGGAAGGACACACCTTTCCTCTCTCTAGTCAACAGGCCAAGAAAGTCCTGCTTGCCCAGGCATCCCAGCATTCCCTCAGCGACTGCAGACACTATGGATAGGCAAATAACTGGGAAAAGCAGTCTTACAGCATAGATATTGTGCTTGGGCCATCTCTATTAATGTCCTGCAAGAAGGGAGGTGGATGAGGGTGGAGGAGTGGGGTACCTGCAGAGGCAATGCATCTGGGGATCCGTTTCTTCTAGCTGCTATTAAAGGCAGGAAGAGGACAATGAGTCCAGTTTTGCTGCAGCCCTGAAACACTCTGTGGTTTGCCCAGCCCATGGACAGGGATCTGCATGACTAGATTTGATGAGGTGCTCTTGGCATAGGCCTTGGCTGCTGGTCTGAGCTCCTCCATCATAAGAGCAGTAAAAGAAACAGGAATTGTACAATGCCAGTGCTGAGTGATGGAGTAGCAACCAGAATGGAAACAACTGCCCCTCAAACTGATAGTTTGCAGACATGCCATATCATTTACTATCATTTCACTGTAACCTTTCTCCATGAGGAGAAACAATATTGTGAGACAGGGGTTTTATATACTGTGTGGAGCTAAAGGCTCCTGCAAGGATTTGACTGCTGGCTTTCACAGACAGGCCCCATGAAATAAGAGGCTCTCCTACCGGTTCAAAGTCACCACAGGATGCAAATGGGATTTTTCAGCCTGAGATCAGAAAAATCAAGTTCTTTTGGGCTTTCTGTTCACCAGTAATAAATATCCCCTTGAATCCAAGTCAAGTCTCACAAAGCAGCAGGCCTGCTGCCGATGCAGAAGTTGGTTGTTTCTCCCCCCTCCACACGCCTCCTGGTCTGATCTTCTTCACCCCTCAACTTGGTCTCCAAATATCTGGAGGGATCAGGGAAGGCAAATGCACCTCCCCAAGGAACCTCCCCATGTGCTGCCTCAGCCAACAAACTGCCTGGGGAAACATTAAACTGAAGTTTGGTATCTGCATTGCAGAAGATAAACACCTTGGCAAAGCAGGTCAAGCAGTACCCAAGGACAAATCTCTGCTTCAAGGGAGGTGAACTAAGAGCAGGACCAAGGGGAGTGTAAGTGGATTAAAAAAACCCACAAAGGCACCGGAAGCAGAAATAAAGATGCTAACAGTATTGGGGTAACACAAAAGAAGCCTGAACCACAAATACAGTCAAATACATCCGTACTGAAGAGGGACACCACTGTCAGGGCTGGCTGCTGCTTCCCTCGAGTTTTCCATAAGTGTTATGGGGGAACTTTAACCAACCAGGACACGCAGAGATGGCAGAACTGTGAGTGTTCTACACAAGTCTCTTCCTTTACAACAATAATGACTTTTTGCTCCCCTGAAGAGCAGCATCCTACCACACCTTAATGCTAAGCAACGTGCCACTTCCTAACTTGCCTTTGAGATATTTTCAAGAGCCTTCTGGTGGGTGTTAGTAAGGAAATGCCCTGCTCCATTCACCCCATGCCACAAAAGGACCCCTACAGGGAACTCAGCACATAACAGACTCATCATTCAATAGGTGGTTCCAGACAAAAATCATAATGCACATCCTGAAAGAGACATTTTTAACCACCCTCATTGCACAGAGTGCTCCAGAGCTGGGCTTTAGCTGTGACAACTATGGGTTTGAGCCTCAGATGTTACAGCCACCAAGACAGCTGCTTCAGTAAGCCTGGAGCTTTTGCCACCTCCAAGTTACCGAAAACCACAGGGTATGAAGGAGCATGACCATAAACAGATAGCTTTCAGAATAGGAGACAAAGGCTGTGACTTAGGAGTCAAACCTCATCGGAAGAGAAAAAGCAGGTACAGCAATGGTACTGAAGATGCTTTCTCCCAGGCTTATGCTGTGATCTCAAACACAGTTGCTAACTATGGCCTTGCTGCAAAAAAACCCTGCAATCCCTGCTCAAATAAATGAATAGAAAACACCTACTCATTCAATGTGTATCTCCAGCACTTAACACAGTTAACTAGTAAACCTAAAGGTATTAATTGCATTAAGTTTTACTAGATGTGCATGTTCCTCAGAAGCAGAGCTAAGCGGAGTGAGGAACAGAGAGTAATTATTACCTGTCCTGCACAGTCCCACATGCTCACTTATTGTTTCCACTGTGGTTTGGGTTTGTTCTCTAGCACGCTCTGTGTGAAGCAGCGTGACAGAAATGACTTACCAGCAAGTAAGACCTTCTTGCTCTTTTATGAATGATCTCTCTCCTTCCTCTTAACCTCTTTGCACAGCGGGGAGCCCAGGTTGCTAAACACACCGCCCGCTGTGGTTTGTCACTGGCTGCTGTCAGCCTTTCCTAATGGCATGTTTTTTCCAACCAGCAGAGCTACCACCCCCTTGTCATTTCTAATAGGGCATTAGCATCTCATTACACAACACACAGAGGCACTAACTGAAACTCAAAGGACAGAGAGCCCCTGCATTAACTTGGTAGCAGAGGATGGATCCATCACCCGGCCCTCTCCCCTCACGGCTGGTTTGAAGCTGTGATGAGGCTTTTGGTTGTGATCTAAGGTCAGGCTGTGCTTACAGCTGTTCTTCACTGTACCAGGAAGGACAACCTGAGGCTGGGGATTTCAGGACAGCTAATGGCCTGTGGAGGAGTGATGGACTGCTGAGAGGCACCCAGGTCGATGGTCAACAGCTCTGATGCCAGGCCTCAATAGAGGGGGCTCCTCAGTAGGTAGATGGGAGGGAGGTCCGGGGCAACAACAGTGTATAACACAGGAAAGGTCATTCTGGGGAAAGGCTCTGTAATCTCAGCTTATTTGCTTCAGTATTTTACAATCTAATTTGCTTCCTCTTGACTGAGGGCTAACTCATCCGTGCCAAGCCATGCCAGGGAACAGCATGGCTATTTCTAACCATGGGCTCCATCAGCTCCATCATTTATTCCACCACCTGCCACCATTTGAAATTGGGAATGCATGAGGTTTATGGTGGCCTGTTACCTTGCTGATGAAGCCCACACTGAGGAAGTGCACTTCAACAGAAGGAGGAAGATATTTTATCTGAAGCCAGAGCTTGATGCACACAAACCCTTTTCTCCAGGACTATGGCTCACCTGCATGCCCTGTCTTTTCTCATAGTCCTGCACGACTGCATGAAGGTAGGCAGCTTTCCCAAAGGCTACTAGATGATCACTGTTCAAACCCACCCATGGACTTCACATGATCCTGATCAACACTGCCATAACAAAGGGACATAACCAAAAGGGCATTATCCAAGATTACTACTCTTAAAGAAGAGCAGCAGCCTGCTGAGGCTGAACTGTCACCTGTGGCACTGAGGCCATTTGAATTCAGCACCACAAACCCTGTGTTCTCTATCTAAGCAAGCCTTCCTGCCAAACTACTCTTAAAAAGCCAGGGCTACCAGACCTTAATTGCCCTCTTGTTTATGCTTTTTCCAGACTGTGCAGTATGACGGATTTTGATGTACTCCGAGTTGCTCTTTATCATCTCTTTTCTGATTAAATGAGGGGCAAACAGTTAGAATTCAAGTAAACCCATTCTGAGAGCAAAACAGATCAGTGCTTTGATACATTTTATTCCAGTTTTGTGAAAATGCAACAAAATCCTGCAGGATAACTTTTCAGCACTACAGAATCAGGAGTAGCCTATGCTGAGACAGTCTGCTTAGTGGGCCCTTTCCATAAGGGGGATATAGTATTAGTCGGGGGGAAGCCTTGATAAAAATGTGTATAATTTGCCAGCAACTAAAATGACAACTGGAAATAAAGCAATCAAAAAATCAGATTCCTTCATTCCCAAGACCCAGATACACCCCCAAACCACAAACCAACAGTCTAACACTTTCCTCAGATAAAGCTATTAAACCAGAAAGCCTCATCTCCAGCTACATGAAGGGTTTACAAATCCCAAAATTAAAGTTTTACTGGAGATGATTTTCTGTTAAATTTCAGTGAACATCTACTTCCAAAGCAAGAAAAAACAAAACCAGAAACACTCTGCAAATGTTAACATGTTCTCAGTTCCCCAATTTCTCTTTTGGGAAGAGAAGCAAGAACTACATGATGAATTGACCTGTCCTGGTCTGCATTTCCCTCTCCTCCAGACATACGGACTTCAGATGCAAAGCACTCCTAAACCTGTGTTGTTGCAATTAGAAGTTTGACCATAAGGCCATGAGCTTGTAATTCATAACAACAGATTTTTGGCAGAAATCTACTGAACTGGCTGAAGCTCCATTCGGTGTCAGTACAAACGGTATCACCCTGTCAACACAAAGGGCAGTCAGATTTAAAAGCACAGCAGCATTTTCTCTCTCTGCGGTCCATAACCATCCTAACATGAACCAAACTTTGGATGGCAAAGCATCCAAAGTAAACGGCAGAAGAGAGGTGATATTGTTATGGAATAACTGCCTGCAACAATCCAGCTGTGCTGTGAGCTAGTGGCATTTACCTCAAGCTTACAATGAGTTTTCAGCCTTCACTGATAGATTTTGATCTTGAAGGACAGATTAGGCTAAACTTCATCCTCTAGATAGGCAGGTAGATGGGAAAATAAGATAAAATGTCCTCAATTTCCAGGGCAGCTCATCCAAATGGTCAATTACTTTCTTATCTCTTTGTACCCAATGTCCACTGTGTTTGCTGAATTTGGCTTCAGGTACGGATCCCTATTCTACCTTTCCCTCATGGCTTTCTACTCAGGTACCAGCCATCAGTGTCTTCAGACTTCCCCTCCACCTCTGCTCCTCTTGCCAGGGCTGAGCTCCTGATTTCACCATCAGAAGGCATCCTCTCTAACCCCAGCCCTGGGTTTGTGGCCCTTATCTGAATTCTTGCAAGTTAGTTTGGTGGGGTTTTTATTAAACCCACACAGATCCATCAACATGCCTGTGATATTTCCTACTCAGCTCTCCAGTCCTTCACTTTTTACGCACAGGGATGATACCAGCAGCTTTTCCCCTCCCTGTTGAAGGGTTTGGTTCCAGAAACCCACTCATGGACAATTCCCACTAGATGTCTGGAGGGATGGAGGGTTATAAGCACCATTGCATTTACTTTAAAATTAAGAAATCTAACGTATCTAACATGAAGTGTTTCCCCATGTCAAGAGCAAAATCCCTTTATCATTAAGGCTTCCTTAGATCACTCCTCAAGAAGGACTAATGGGATCCAAGACCTGATAAGAGCTTCAAGGCACCCTAACATACATTTCAGTTAACTTACAGCAGATTTCGGGGCCAACACCAGCAGATCCAGCTCCTCACTACAGAGGCTAATGTATGTCTGCTGGGACTTAAGCAGTGCGTGAGATCCCAAAGGTACCAATGACCCTCAGGTATGACCTCGCACTGGCACTCAGTAGCACCTCAATGTCACTTTTATTGTTGTTATTTCCTGTATTTTCAATTTCTGTGTATTTGTATTGAGTCAGTCTTGAACACATTTTACATTGCCCACAGTCAGCCTTGAATCCATTAAATATTTATAACCAAGTGAGATGCTGCCAGAAGTACTAAGCCCCTATAGCTTCCATAGGAAAAGCTGTGTTGGAGGGAGGAAGCAACACTTAGCCTTCACTGAATCAAAGGCAAAGCAAGCTCAACTCTTATCAGATCCCAGAAAAGCCACCAATGACAGGACACAATCCCAGGAAACACTATGTTTAGACACCATAGAACAAGGCCCAAACACCAGACTTATTGTGCCCCAGTGACAGCTTGCAGGATTTTCTGAATGTTATCAGTTATCACTTAAATAAGGGTTGGATCATGGAGGAACCACAAACTTGGGACCCTCAGAGCAGCCTCACTGCCGTCAGGGCCTCTCCAGCTCTCACAGGTAGCAGCAAAGCCGCTGGTTAGTGAGAACAGCTTTTTGAAGTTGTTATTAGCATCCCTCCGTAACAAACTTCAAAATCAAGTGATAACCAATCCCAGGAAAACCTGACAGCTTTGTCAACTCCAAGCCTATACATACTGAGCTGTCTATACCCAAGATGACTTTGGTTTGCTACTAAAACAAGACAGAAGCATTACAGAGCAAGGAAAGCAAACCAAAATCTGCTTGGCAGAAGTGAGAGAACACAGCTTCTACAAAGCACACTAAAATGCATTCATTTGGCACACTGTTGAAAGGAAACAAAGGTGCAGATTTGCCTGCACATGCCCCAGTAGTTTACACTAAACATCTGAAATACAGGCTCAGCAGGTGAAGTCTCCACAGATGTAATTTTATGTCCCAGCTTTGCAGGACATTAGCCACGTGTCCAGTTAAACATAACAGCAACAAGCCTTAAGCTTTTAAAGCTTTAAACCTTTAAAAACAAGTAGAAAATGGTTTGTAATAGGGACTTATACCTCAAAGCCATCACACACAATAACTCCTTCTACATCATGCTGCCTGTTCCAGCTTTGCTCAGCAGGCCCAAATGGACTACAGGGAAGAAACCCTCCAACAACACTTACTGATGGCATTCAAGGACCTCTTCAGCTGCAGACACAGGGGAAAAGCCCACTCAAAATGAGCAGAGCTTGGGTTGAGATAACCACTGCAGAGGACAAAGGCATTTTACTGGGTTTTCCCTCCCAGGATAAAACAGCCTGGATGTACCAACAGGTTTACAAACTTTGGGATAATAACAAGCCCACAACATGCAGAATCTTACTTGGTACCAGCAGGAAGCTCTAGTGGGATCAGGCTGCTTGCTGCCCTTGGTCACACGCCACAGCACTGAGGTGCTGCCAATAGCTGTGGCTGAGCAAGCCAGTGTTTTCCAGCACTGCTGACCTCAACCACCTTGGCTTGTCACAGCTGGTGACGAGCCTTTATTTCCTTGAAAGCCCATGTGGCTAGGGATTAGTGGGTCCAGGTGGCTGCCATTAAGCTGTGGATGGTGCCACTGCCTTGAGCTCTTGCTCAGTTGTATGAACTCAAAACTACCAAGGGAATGACCCACTCTATAATGCTGTCTAATAAATTTTGTTACAGCCTGTCTCACTGCATAAAGATGTGGCCAACAGAAGCAGTGGGGTTGATCTCTGGAAGAGATCAGTGTTTGAGGAGGGAAGGGGAAAAAAGGCTTAAAACCCCCAAATCCAGCACTGCTGCTGAAAGAAGCCTGGACACAAGTACATAAGGCAGGGCACAGGGGCTTGTACCATGATCACAGAACCATTACGGTGGGAAGGGATCTCTGCAAATCATCCAGCCCAAGGCAGGGCCACCCAGAGCAGGTTACACAGGAACATGTCAGTGGTGGGTTTGGAATGTCTCCAGAAAGGGAGACTCCACAACCCCTCTGAGCAGCTTGTTCCAGTGCTCTGCCACCCTCAGTGTAAAGTTCTTCTTCATGTTGAGGTGAAACTTGTGTTTCAGTTTATGGCCACTGCTCCTCATCCTGCCACTGGGCACTACTGAAAAGAGTCTGGCACCATCCTTCTGGCAGTCTCCTTTGGGATATTGATCTGCATTGATGAGATCCCTTCTCAGTCTGCTCTTCCCCAGACTAACCATACCCAGCTCCCACAGTCCCTCCTCATAAGACAGATGCTCCAGACCCTTAATCATCCCTGTGGCCTCTGCTGGACAATAATGAAATTAGATTCCTTGCACACAGTCTCATGCTTTTCATGTATGGTTCCCAACACTCTGCCACAGAAAGTAAAAATAAGAATACCTGTGTCTGCTACAGGTGTAGAAAGCACAATTCAATAGCATTTATTTTAGTTAGACTGCAAAAGCACTATTCCTGTCTAGCAAGGCTGGCCAGCATCTCACCCTGCACTGGCACAGCCACCAGTCACCCTGCTTTGACACTGGCTGGTGCACGGCGAGTCCTTCCAGCCTCTCATGGTGATTACTCTGCTTTGCAAAGCTGCTTTATGCTGTTTCACATGGGAAAGCAAGCGGTCAGGCAGCCTGGATGAGCCACTGCGGTGCCAGAGGCAGGAGAGGGGGGAATGCTGCAGGTGCCTCTCGAGATTCCACCCAGTTCCTCACCGGGGACCCTTTATCCTGCCAGAGTCAATTTGTTGTCAATTTTCCACAGTGCTTAAGTACCACGAGAGAATTGGTTTATCATGGGAAACACTTCCCTTCCACAGCTGGTTAATTATTTCTGTATGTGTTGGGTAAGAGCAAAACGTGTGCAGCAGTGATTTACAGGGAGGGAAGCTAGAGAAAGGGATGAACAACACAGGGACCAGTTCGGCTCATCTCCATCACAACACGCAACTGCTCCTTATAGATCCTGGTAATGGTCCATTCCATTTGGTTTCTCCCAGTGTAAGGGACTATAGACCATAAAACTGCACTTGAGCGTAACATTAATGTTAATTCCTCTTCCCATTCTTCCATTAAGGAGCAGCACGTGTGCAGAGAGGAAGCCCAGCCCACTTGCCACATCTCAGCCCACAGTGATTAACTTTCTCTCTCTGCACTGTGGATTCACTGTATGAATTTGGTCATCTTGCAAGCAGCTTGGTTTCTAATAAACAGGTCACTAACGTCTGGGAGCAAATGTGATCTACAATCAGTCAACGAGAACATTCACATACTGTCTCTTGCAGCAGAGTTACGATGCTTCAAATACTGTTGGTAAGTCTTTTTCAACCCCTGCAGAAAAAGCAACACCATCATTACAACCCAAGATGTCCCTTCTTCATGTCAATGTTGGGTATACAATGCTGCTTGTCACAATAGAATGTGATCAAATCCTTCCAGCTTCAGGCTGCATTTCTTCTCCAAACCAGAAAGGGAGAAAAAGAGTCACACCAGAACAAATGAGTTTCCTAACCGCTGGGCTGGTGGCTATTCTGGGTGGTCCCTTGCACTCTTTCATGAGAAGTACTTAAAGCTGAGCATTAAAAGCAGATGTCGTAACTTTGGAAAATGTTGAGAAAAGAGCACCTCATCTCCCAACGCGCTCTGCCTGGGCTTCAAGTCCATCAGGAGCCCTTGAGAGTTGCTGAGCCTCAGCATTTGCACGATCAAGCTTCAGCCTGGATACGTAAGAAAAGCCTCAAACTGGACATGACATGAAAATCTGGGCTAGACACGCATCCTCTCTGCAGCACAGCAGACTTGTGTGGAACTTGTTTTCTTGTATTGCTCTTAGTTTTCTTACATAGAATCACAAAATCATAGAACAGTTGAATCACAGAATCATAGAATGGTTTGGGTTGGAAAGGACCTTAAGATCACCCAGTTCCAACCCCCCTGCCATGGGCAGGGACACCTCGCACTAAACCATGTCTCCCAAGGCTTTGTCCAACCGGGCCTTGGACACTGCCAGGGATGGAGCACTCACCACTTCTCTGGTCACTCTGTGCCCGGGCCTCACCACCCTCACAGTAAAGAACTTCTTCCTTATATCTAACCTGAACTTCCCCTGTTTCAGTTTGAACCCAT
>JANHGB010050357.1:0-17511 GCA_026283785.1 Coracopsis vasa | reverse complement strand
TTTCCCAAGCTTCAGGGATACACCACAAACTGTTCAAGGCTGAATTCCTCTTGCTCTGTCAAGGGGCCCATAGACCCACTGTGGTTTCCTACACAGCACGGTGAGGGGATGAGTCCTCAGGATCACAGCTTCACTGCTCTTTCAGGTTATCATGACATTGACACCGCCAGAGAGACAGGGTAATATCAGTCACAGAAACTACCCCACAGGTAGTTTTAACACTCCAGATAGGTTCCCATCCTCATCTCATGTCCAATTGGAGGCTCCTGCCTACCCACAGAGTCCTGATCTTGCAATGTCAGCCTTCCCCACACTCTCAAGAAGGGAGAGAAAAGCAGCAGGACATCCTTGCACACACCAAGCACATGGGGTCATGCCACAATGCTCTCTGTCATCTATACTTCAGATATTCCAATGGCATCTGAGGAGCTGGAGCCCCAGCACCAACACCAGCAACAGACAGCCTTTTATGCACCAGAAGTATGGCTTATTGCCACGAGCTGCTGCTAGGAGCTGTAGACCTACTGTGCCTTGACCATTATAGACACATCACGAGCACCCTGTTGGGACTACCCTATACTTCTAATGTGTGAGAATGCTAGGCCACTAATTTGAGGATGTGGATCTTCATGGTCCTGGGCCTAGAGCAGCCACCAGCTTTGTAGTGGCAGCTCACCAGTATCCAGCCATAGTCCCAGTACAGATACAGGTAACTGTCCTCCTCTGAAAGATGGTCACATCAACTTCTATCCCTCATGTCCTGAATTAGGAGCTAACCATTAACCATTAACCATTAACCATTATGGTGGCCATCCTTATCATGGAAGCCTTCAAGTCATACTGTCATCAGCTGCCTCTCCAGGTCATTCTCCACTTGTCCCAGCCCAGGCCTCACCCATCCCCTCCCATGCAACCAGTACGCCAGACTATTTTGGAGCCACACACTGGACATATAATATCCCACTTACAATCCCACAAAGAGAAGTAGCGGTTATCACAGTCACAGAAGTAGCAATTTCTTCATACACTGGGGCCCCACCAGTCACTGCTGTAATTCACACGTATCAACAACATTTGCAAATATAATGCTGGCATACTCTGAAGCCCTGTTTTTTCCTCTCAGTCATGCACCTATACTGACACCTAGGGTGTAATGATGATGATATTTGTTGATTTTACCATCATTCTGCCATCCCAGCAATCACAGTGTTCACTGGGAGACAGGCCGTTTCCTCCTGATTCTGCCAAGCACAGATTTTTCCGGCCAAAAACCAGCTGGTATTTAGCTACAAAACCAGCCAGAGGCAAGGAGGCTGCCTAAATCACCATGACCAAGCCATTCATCTTACACACTATGGGGAAATGGTGAGAAGCAGATGCTGAGCAGGTGGAAGCAGCTTTGATCCATGTGGCTCCTGTAGGGGACATATATCATGTGTCACCTGAGGCTGCTCAAAAGCCCAGCAAGAGAGGGAGAGCCAGGACTGGAAGCACAGAGAGCACATGGGAAAGGTGCACTGTGCACAGGGAGGTGTCAGGAAGATGCTGTAATTCACACAGGTCTGTCTTGTATCACTCTGGTCCTACCTGAATGAAGAATAACTCACACTTCAAAAATAACAATGAACCCTCCAAACCCCAGTTCTTTAGAAAGTGTGGTGCTATATGACCCAGTCTGCAATATTAGAAGCAGCAAGGGTTACACTTGGAGCTTTTAAAATAGGCTTCCTAAACAGATTTCCCTCACTTCACTTTAGGAAATTAACCCCAATTAAACATGAAGTGTTAAATTCGTGGCTTACTGTTTGTACTTGCAGTGGTCTAACAGTCTGACAAAAACATTGTGGTGGCGTTGATGCCAACAGACTTGTCTGTAGTAGATAATCCATCTCAGACAGACAGCAGATCATAAGGCTGGAAGGGTCTCATCCATTCGCTAGCCTTAATGCAAGGTCACCTACAGCCATGCCACTTCTGACAAATGTTTGTTCAATCTGTTCTTAAAGTCCTCCAGTGATGGAGAAGCCTCATCTTCCTCAGACAGCCTATTTCCCTGCTTCATTTCCTTCAGCAGCAGAAAGCTTTATTCACTATGTAACCTGAATCTCCCTTGCTGCAACTGAAGCATGATGCTTTTCATCTCTTCTACTGTTCTTTGCAGCAGCCTCTGAACACTTATCACCCGACAAATCTTCCTTCCTATTCTGTTTATGTCTTGGCCATTAATAGATTGCAACTATTCAGGCATTATGGTCGGAAAAGCTTCTCTCAAAATTTCATGTATTCTTAAGGCTTAATCTACAGACTGCTCTTCTGCTGCAGTTGCTTCACAGAGCCCCTGAGACCTCTTCTGCTCGGTTCAGCCGTGGAAAAAGACACTAATACTTACACACCAGCTTCTGCTGCGAGTTTTGCCAACAGCAAATTTCAAATTTGCTTAATATTAACATTGGCTGAGTAAACTTTGGCTGCACAAAAATATATAGGAAGCAAGCCAAAGCATTTGGCTGAGGACAGACATTCAGTGTTTCAATGCATGAGTGCACACACTTCTAAGAGGGTATTGAACACCAGTCTTCACTGTCACCTCCTACCTGCACCCTCTCCCGGGGTCTACTTCCTGGGCTTCTCAGTGCTCTGCATCTCCTGATCCATCAGCCTTCTCCTTGAGGCATTACCAACCACCTCTTCTTCCTCAATGTCCTCCTCCCTGCTTCAGCCCCAGGAGTGCCATTGCAAAGCCCAAACCAGCAAGCTGAGCACAGCTCAATGAAGTGGATGCTGCTCTACTATCATGATGTATAATGGTGGCAGCATTTCAAGGTTCATCTCAACAGTTAGTAATTAGTTCTTCAGGGAACACTCAAGTGGGACTTGCTTCACATTGTTTTGGCCACAAAAAATGAGGCACCTGAGACACTCGTGTAGTATTTCTCACTACACCAACAAGGACACAAATGACCCCTGTACAAGGATGTGTCTCTCTCCACTGGTTACAGAGGTAGTCCTATGCCCTGTGTGATCTAACAAATTCCACTCCCAGTGAAGAGAAATAGTTTCCATCACTAATGCAAAGCCACTGAATTTCATATGGTCTCCCACAAAACTCAAACAAGGAGGAGATTTTGAACAAAATAGAACTGTCTCAGACCTAATAATGAAGAGGTCAAGGTTAGTATCAAAGTGTCACTGCACAGACACATATGTTTTCTTAAGATGCTTGTTTTCCTTCAGATCTCAGTGCACAGTGCACAATGGAGCCTGAGATACACTTAACACAAGGTGTTAAGTGAAAAAGACAACCATCAACTACCCCTCAAGTCAACAGGAGTAGAAGACAAGAAATCAGCCTATGTTCAATAAGTGGTTCAGAATGACACACTTCCTTTTTGTTCCTCTTTAGTTGAGTGCCTATTACAAGAAGTACTTACAAGTACTAAATGCCCCACACAGCGTACATTTAACTATCAGAATACTCTTCAGTAACTGCTATTCCAGGAGAGCAGTATTCCAGAAAGCACATCACTTAAACAAGCATGGGTTTACCAGAAAAATAAATTGCCTTTAGCAGTCAGAGAAATCTCTTACATTTATCTCTGGGCTCCAGGCTTTACAGTCAATTACAGAATCATAGAATGGTTTGGGTTGGAAAGGACCTTAAGATCATCTAGTTCCAACCCCCTGCCATGGGCAGGGACACCTCACCCTAGATTTTGTCACCCAAGGCTCTGTCCAACCTGGCCTTGAACATGTTCAAAGCCAACATATTGATCCTTGGTAACTAATCCTACAGTGTGCTCTCTGCTCAGTTCCATATCAGTTTTAGGCAATGGCCCATTAAAGTAAAGGTAAAGGGGTACATCACTTTGCATATGCCTTACAAATATGCATTAAAAAGTTGCTTTTCAGTGAAGTATGTAAACCCTATGTATAAAAATACCATTTACCCTCAGGTGGCATTCTCAATGAGTTCAGGTGGCACAGCTGTAGGTCCTGTGCTGGTTCCCCACCTATCTTCCCCACATGCAGGGATGGCTTAAAAGGACAGTTTATGGTTCGGTGATTTAATAATGTATGTAACATTATATTAATGCAACTACGTATATTTTCCTCCCCCTCCTACATGGTTGCATAGTGCTGTGGCAGCTGCAGCTAGTGGGAATTTAAAACGAGAACAGACTAGAACAGCCATGTTTCCTTAAGTCCATTTTCAAATATTTAATTCCTCCCTTGGAGATAAATTAGACAAAGGCATCTATTTCAGGAGATTTTCAATACAAACCAGCAGTATGGCCATCAACCACTCATGCTTTGGGCTTCTTGAAACAGCAAGAAACCAATTAACCTCAATGTTAAATCACTAATGTTTATTTGCCAGATCTTAACAATTCCTTGAAAAGAGTTTCCATGAAACAGGTGGCAGAAACACTGTGAAAACGTGTTTTAAAAACTGGCAGAGTCCCCAGAAAATCAAAGTCTCGGCTTCATTTGTGGCTGCAGAAACAACAGAAAAGCAAATAACTTAAGGAAGTGTCATGCAACGTTTCCGTTCATTTGCATTGCAGTGGAGCATTGACAGGTGACAGTTGTTGGCGAAGCTCTGCAGATGATTTCTAGACACGAGTATTGATGCATTTTCCAATAAGGCAGCAGGAAAAGTTTCCTAATAACAAGCAGCAGCAAAGCACATAACTTCTTGTGCGAGTTTTCCCATCCATCCCTGATGCATTATACTCTGACAAACTCACCTTCTGTGGGGAAGATCGTTCAGGCTTGGATTTCTCTTGACAAAGAAACTAAGTGAAAAATGGTGTGATCATCCCCTACAAGGGGAAAGACCCTTCCAGAGTGCAATTTGATTCGGTTTGTTGTCCTGTGGGGTTGTTTAAGTTCAGATCTTCCTCGCCTTTTGGGTCTGAAATGATGACAGTCTTTAGCCTACTGACATTTAAAGTTCCTATTTCCCAAGAGCATTCCCCAACCAGCAGGGTAGAGCCTCAGCTCTGCACTGACTGAAGTCGGCCTTCTCTCTCCTACTGGATTGGGATTACTTTGCAGTTCCAGGTTTTTACCTGCTATCCATCCACCTCAGCCATGCACTCAGATAATTCATCACAAGTCTTCAGGAGAAGAGCTGAGTTTCATTGCCATAATGATTGAAAAGGTTACAGAAGAGAAACAAAACCTCTTCAGCTGACTTCACACTGGGCAGGTTGGGTTCACATGAATGGGACATAAATAAAACTTGAGTGCAACTGAAAGAAATTCAATGAATTCAGTAATCATTTGTGAGAACACAGGGATGGGCATGTGCAGCTTCCGGGTGAGAGAGGATCTCCTGTACCCTGCTCAGCCACTGCCCCATGTCCTGCACCAAATGATGGGATACAGACTGCCCACAAATGCGTTTTCCCTCAGAGCTGAACAGAGCCAAGTAAATACCGTTTTCTCTTACGGGCTCCTGATCACCTAATTCAGTACAAGGTGTCATTTGGTGCTTTTTTTCAATTGAGTTAGCAATGCCAGCTTTACTCCATGCAGCTTGTGACAAGAGGCTTCTATTCTGCTGCTGCAATGCTGTTATGCAGATAATTATTTTTACATAGGTGCTTTACATTAGACTTCCTGAGTGGTGCACTTTTACTTGCCTTTGTTTTTATTTCCTGATTTTTTAACATTTACCTGATTTATTAAAATCTGTGTGAATTCTTCTCCTGCAAGGCACATAAAACACTGACAAATTAATGTCATTTGCAAACGTTGCAAATATCTCACCTAGTTTATCCCACCCAGTCATTAATAAAAATAATGATTAGAGCTGCCCTCAGGTCCTGTCCCACAGGACTGCATTTAGGAAGTCCTCCTACTTTGACAGTGAATCCCCAACGATTATTTATGAGCACAGTAGTTCAGCTGGTTGTGCACTCATCTAGGAATTAAAATTTTCTCTAGACCCAGACATGATTTGAAAATAATATATCCAAAATCTGTAACACGAGTTTGACTTAAGTGCAAGGTAAATTACATTTCCCATTTCCCCTCATAGACTAGGCCATTATCCTGTCAAAGAATGAAACTAGTTTTCTTTGACACAATTTATTTTCAACAAATCAATGCTATTTCTTTTTACTTGAGGAGGTGTATAGAGATTGATTGCTTAAAAGTGTGTCCTACATCTTCTCAGGTGCCAGTCTTAGTCTGGCTGGGCCTGTAGGTTTTTCTTTATTAGGAATGATGTTATTCAAGCCCTATTTGCACTTTTCTAAATGCAGGCATGTGAAGCCTCCCCACATCCCTTTAACTCTCTGTGGTAGCTGTTAATTACACTGAGATGGCTTTGACTAGTTCTTTCCACACTTGTTTAATTAGATGCAGCCAGCCTCAAGACATCAAACTTACACGTTCTTTAACCTGTTCTTTGAATTATTTTTAGTCTAGTCTTTAATCACTCCTTCCCCTCTCTGGCCTGGTTGTGGAGAAGGGAGGAGAAAGTGGAAAAGAAGCAGGGCTGTCCTCCCCTTGTGAACCTGTAGCTTCTCTCATTTCATTAGTTTTGATGGCATCTACTGGCAGAGAGGGGATATGCTGCTACAAAGTAGAGAGGAGCCAAGAGACAGACAGAGACTGTCATCAGGAATATTTGTACCCCCACAACAGAAAACAAAGTGAGTCAGAACTGTAAGGATAGGTCCTGGTGAAACTGGGGATGTTTAGTGAGGAAATTATCTCTACCCAGCACCCAAGCTTGTGCCTATGCTGATGGAAACAAGACTTTAACTATACTTCATTCAAATAGAGAGAAACGCATCAAACTGTGCAACACTACCCAGACTCAGAAGTATTAGGAGAGAATTCAATTAGAAGCCCTGTCACAGGGCAGAAAACACTTGTGCAGCACTGGGATAGCATGGAGCTCAATGTGGCTGCACAATGTACCCATCAGCTTCTTCAAATATGAGATCCATGGCCTCTGGTTGTGCAGGACTGACAGAAAAGCAGGTGTATATCACAAACTAAGGCTGGTTTTGCCAAGAACGGAGCTCTGTGCTGCCTGCTGGTATCACTGCTGTCCCAAGCACCAGCAGACACATGGCAACGACTGCAGGGTACCACGCAGGCAGGAACAAACACCTGTGCAAACAGTCCCTGTGTCAAGACTAACTCAGTGTAGAAGTCACATGCATTCCCTGCTTCTTGAATCAGCTCCCTCTATCCCTCTGCCAGGAATTAGAGCCTAACTCCCAAAACAGGGGAGATACTGAACCCCTTGTGCAGTCAGAAGTGAGGAGCGGAGGCAAACACTGGAAGGATCAAGCATCCTGGACCACAGGCAGCCCTGCCTCTCTCTGCCTGCCTCTGTCCACTTGTGTGCATTCCTCCAAGATATGCGGGTACAAGAAAGGCAAGGAAGCTTTACAATGGTACTGCTAAGGGGTACATATAAACTTATATTAACTTATATTAATAAACTTATACATATAAACAATCTATTGCTGATGATGATTTCACTGCTTTTATGCTAGGCTCTTAATTTTCGAGGCTCAATCTGTGCTTATTTTTCAGCACTTGGAGAACTGCTATAAATCCTGGTTTCTAAAAGCACTTTGTTCCTTGAGAGATGTGGCAGATAAAAGAGAGATGTGATTTGCCTCATCAAGAGAAGTGTATGCAGGATCTTCATGAAAAAGGCTTTGGGAATCTGCTTGTCAAAGCAAAGGGTAAAGAGAAATAACATCAACAGAACTGAGTGATACCTCTTTTCCCAGACTAGTGTTCAGAGACAGGCAGACTTGGAGTGTTCATCACAAAATGTGTGCCACTGTTGTTGCAATAGGATCCCTGAAAAATAGACCTAGGAAATTCTATGGCATTGCTGATCCCAGAGCCTCCATCCCAAATACCCAGGATAAAATGAAAACTGCAGTATGTACTATTTTGTGCCTTAACACAACAGGTGTTGTAGCCAATTGAGTAGCCATTAATGCCAATGCCAAACATAACTATAAACAGTGTCTGGGATTCAGGAGATATTCGAGTACTATATTCTAGAAGCCCACGACTTGTACACAAAAGGTACAGACACTCATCCAACTAACAGTACGAGCCCTTGCTCCCTGCTCCTGAGGCCAGATCAGGAGCTCTCTGTCCTTCTCCAAACTTGCCCTCCAAAACTGGAGCCATACTGGAAAAGTCCACAATGCTCCCTCTTGAACCAGGTCTGGGATTTGTGCGCAACAACCAACACATAAACCAACACAGTGTCATGGACTGTGCTAACAGGCCACCAGTATGAATGACCAAGTAGCTAGGGATGTCCCTTGGCACTGACTGTAGACAGGGAGAGGGGAACGGATTAACATCCATTCATCTCTGGGCTCCAAATCCTTGCAAGGCAACCTGTAAGGAAGGGTTCACACAGCAGCCTGAGGCTTCAGAACAAGGGCTGATCCTTTGTCATGGTTTAACTGATACCAGGACACCCTCATTGTCAAACTAGTAGTCAGCACTGGGCAGCATAAGTGCCCCCAGCTAAGGGTGCAAGTGAGGAATCTTGCTGGAGGGCAAGAAACCATAGTTTGACATGAATCTCATTGAAAAGCAGAGGTGACTGTGCAGAAAATACTGTAAATGGGAAAATATTCCCCAAATAACATGAGCTTTAAAAAACAGAAAACAACGCTTTTGCAGTGATATAAAAAAGAAGATGCTTTTTGTTGCAAGAAGAAAATAAGGAATTGTTCTGTTGTTGGTTTGGAGTGGGTTTTTATTCGTTTCTTTCTGTTTTCTGGCCATTTACCTCTTCACTTATTCTATATTGCTGCCATTAAGTGGCAGGGATTTGGAAAAACAGAAACTGGGTGAGGAAAGGGAAAAGTGAAAACCTGACTTTTGAAATAGCGGTTTAAGTAGTGAGCAATGGTAACTCTTTGAAGAACTGTGTTTATTTTTATTTGTTATTTGGGGGGGGGGTACGAAAACCAAACTTTTCAGATAACAGTATGTATTTTTAACTCCCAGAAAAACCTGCTGTTTATTGGACAGCCTGAACTAACCATTCTTTGTTACCTGCAGTCTGCGTTTTTGTAATTGCCTAGGATCAAATCTTTATTGAATCCACACCATATGAAAGCCAAAAAGTACTTTTACCTATGTAAAGGCATATTTTGCAATCTCTGCATGTCAAGTTTCTGAAATACCCAGTCATTGCACAGCCCTGCATGGAAATGGTTAATGAAGCAGTCCCCTTCCACGTGAGCTCACATTCTAGCTCTCCTGGTCTAGCAAATCCCAAGAGAAAATTCTGCCTTATAAAAACCGTGATGAAGATGGGGAAGTCGGCCCTTGCATTTGTTTAAAGCTTGAGCTTTAAAGCTAGACAAATTCAAATTATAAATAGGGTATATGTCTGTCTCTTATTTTAAAGAACTGTGAAGCAGCAGATGGCTTCTCTGTTGCTGTGACCTGCCGTAGAAAATACATTTTCATGGTTTCTGGTTTCACTACAAGTAGGGCACAGGAATCATACGCTCTTAATGTAAACATTTCACGTGTGAACTTGCCATGGCTGGAGGCAGTTTATCAGCAGGCTGGGAGATGCCCTGCCTTCCCACCACTGGATGGCATTCAAGGGCCATAAATACTCACACGGGGAGCTGTAGCAAAAGGAAATGCCTCGTTGAAAATTAAAGCACAAAGCGTCCAAAGCCTTTGGATTCTTGGTGATGCTTCTGTAATATATTCGTGGTTTCGAAGTTCCAAGGAAATAAATCCGGAAAAATGAAAAAACAAAAACCAACCCAGTTTTTGAGGAGAAAGGAGCTTTCCTCTGAGACACGGCTGAATATGTATGTAGAATGCAGGACAGGAGATCTGAAAGCTGCATTTCAATTAAGGGAATCCAGCCGTCATATCTAGGTGTCTCAGCTACATCAATATTCATACAGGTTGGCAGCAGATAATTAGGTGGGACTTTTGTTTTTCCTTTCAGATATGGACCCAACAGGGAGAGAAAAAGTGAGATGTATTAACTTGACCTTAGGTCTACACAGACACGATGCTCCAGTTGTGCAACACCTGCACACACAAAAAGCTCTTTAAAGCATCGCTGCCTTTGTCTTCCTTCTTCAAAGCTCAGACGCATCCTACCGCCAGGCAGCATCATTAAAAGCCACCCCATCTCACAGCTGAGCTGGCTGTGAGTAGGAGGTCAGGGTGGAGACCTCCTGGGGTCCCTTCGCACCTGAACCACCCTCTGCTTCCACAGCCTCATTAAGAATAAAGACAGATTGACACTTTTCTATAGATGAGAAGAGCACCCCACCAGCGGTGACATTATCTGGGGGGAAGGGGAAGTAGCCGTAAAGATCTGGGAGTGCAAGTAGGGTCGGGTTTGCAGAGAGACAACTGCTTTAACACGCCAGCTAATATACCTGGGAAAGAGGCGTGAGACCAGGAACAGATGAGGTCTGAAAGAGCACGGCAAGCTTCAGGCTAGCTGCAGACAGGCAATATTTGCTGAATTTCACAGACTAAAGGACTTTAAAGAAAAGGATAGTTTTCACCTCTGTGGTACGAATAAAGGTTTAGAAGAGGAGAGCTGACAGAGCCACCGCCTCTGCGGTATAAAGATGGGGTACAAGCAGCAAAACACTCATAGGAAAAGCTGTGATGTTCTGGGAAACCAGTGTTCCTGCCGAGTCTGTAATATTTGCTATGAAGCCTAGCTATGAATATTACTTCCCTCTTTTAATTTTTGCACGTCTGCCTTGGGAAATCACTGCTCCTCCCACTTGCTGAGGGTGTGACTCGTAGTGGTGGTCTGGTCTCACTAACACAAAGGTGTCTGGTGGGCTGTTTTTCAGGCTGTAGTGCCTGGGGTGCTGGTCACAGTGTTTCTGGTGATGCGCTCAGAACTCTGCTCCAGTTTAGTTACATTTAGGATATGGTGGCTACAAGATATGTTTGCTTTTGGTGAGGATTTTGCCATGGCTCAGGGGATAGATGCCTGAAGGTAAAATGGCAGGATCTGAGAACACCTAAGCTAAAATGTGATCTTCACCAGTTCAGGCACTTTGCAACAAAGAGCATCAAATCAATCGACAAAGAGCTTCAACTGCCTGTTGCAGTAAATGTGTATGTAGTGTTCAAGTAGCTCATAAAAACACATGTATATAAACATATATGTATTTATGTATATATATTCAAATCCCTAGAAATGTGTCCTTTTTTCAGAGATCCCCAGCAGTACACAGGGTGCTCTCCTCACAACAGGCTGGTGGTACCTTAAAACCCAGCTACACACAACTTTTAGGGGTGTTTGGCTGCTGGTTTTCTGGAGAGGCTCTTGTTGGTCTCTGTGCCTTTGATATATGTTAAATTGTAATTATCTCTCTGATATATGTTATGACATGTAGAAAGAAGAGAATGGAGTTACAACAGTCCTGCTCATACAACCTTGTTCTCCCAGCCTGTGCACTATTCTTCACCTCAGGGCTTGAAGGCAGGGAGAGGCTTTCAGGGAGCAATCTTCTCGTCTTCTTTTACATCACCTACTCAGAGGACTTCTTATCAGATACAGACATAGTCCAAACCCTCTTCCCTGCAATGCCCTGAAGAGTTACCTAAAAGATGGAAGTAGGTGCAGTGGTTTTCAGTCTTAAACTACAATCTACCAAGCACAAGACTTTCTGCCCAACCCATTGAAATGAGGTTTTAAAATAACAAGAGCAGAAAAACACACTTATTTTTCTTTTGCTGGAAGAAAATATTAACAATATTACTTTACACTTAATAGTACAGTGTAATATAAACCAAAAGTAATAGGAAGCATCAAGGTCAGAGTTTTAACTATAAGTATCAAAACGGTGACTGTAAGTTGAGTTTTAGAAGCTACAAAGCACAGTTCAAGTACATGATCATTTCTCAACAGGCATTATGTTCTAACACAGTCCTCATTTAAGAATCACAGTGTTATCTTCACCCCTTAGCCACTCTCTAATCAAACAGCTCAAAAGAAGAAACCCTTTGTCACTACCTGCACTACACTCACAGCCACATGGACACCCAGAATTACTTCAGCTAATGAGATACGTTGTTCCACAGTCATCAGCTTATGCCTGTAGAGCCCTAACATCCTGTTCAACAATCAGGAACTCAGCTCCTTACTGAGATTATCCATAACACAACCAACAGACTGATCCAGAGCTTAACCACTGAACTGATTCATAGCATCACCACTCTTTCTCTTCCCAAGCACTTCACAGAAATCTATTGCACCCGTGGCACCACCAAAAGGTCAGCAAGCTAATGCTGCCCAAGGGTGGGGAAACTGCAGAGCGTAGAAAAGCTAGTTGTTATAGTAAATAGCTTTACACTGTCTCCATGGGCTGCTTTATTATTGTGAGCACTCTGCTGTTTTTCAGTCTCCCCACTGAAACACACCCAGAGCAAGATTATGTTTTCTCTTCTGCTTGGGACAGAAAATACTCAGTAATACTAAGAGACAAGATAAGATCCTTACTAGGAACCCCTGTATCACTGATCCAGCAATGACTAATGCCTGAAGCCCAACAAAAGGTAATCAAAAAAAATTAGAATAAAGAAAACCTATCACAGGGCCAACTTACTTCTTGAATTGATTTGCTCATGCTTGCCATTATCTTTGTGTTCAACATTACTAATGGCCATGCAATTACCCATCTCTTTTAAACATTAAATTAGAGCCATTTCAGACTTTTACCTCCAACCCTGCACTTGGAGGCTCCATCAGCTGGAGCTCCTTTCCGTGGGCTGCCCTTTTTTTCCAAGAATACACGGCTGAGTGTTATGCACTTTAATTTATTTGGTGACTTTTCAGAATTGTTTTGTTGTTGTATCCTCCTCTGGGAGTGTATTTGCATGAAAGGAACATTATGAACCACTTAGTATAAAGACGTAAAACAAGTGAAATAACAAACACATGCAAAACCATAGCTATTCCAATTCAAGCTAACTCAGAAACTTGCAGGGGGAGTGGGGGGACTGGTGGAAAATCTCCCTTCGTGCCCTCATCTGGCCTTACCTTACTTGGCAAAGTAATGGGTGTACACTCATGTTAAGGAGTGAGAAGAAGGGAGAACATCCTCTATCTCTGTCTGCTGAGGATGAGAGCTGATGGGCCTCTGCACTCATTCGAGTATCACTACGGAGAAGGTAAACTGAGAATCATGAGGTGGAAGAAAACTGGAGGGGGGATGTGGAATAGAGAGAGAAAAGGAGCATGTTGATTCTTCCTCTGTAAACACTGATTAACTTATCTGTGACCGTGTGGTAGAAGTTATTGTGTTGATACAGGCTGGCAGTGACTTACTGTAATCATTTCTGGATGGAGGAGAAACAGGGATAGGGGATAGGAGCTGTTGTCAGAGCAGTGGTTTTATTTCTGGACCTATTCTTCCCCAGGCTCTCTCCACACAGAGACGTAGGAAGTGGCAATGCAGCCAGGATGCTCAAGCCTTGCTGTCTCTGAGCCTAACTAGAGTTAGGCTTGTTCCAAAAGAAAATACCTTTATGAAATTTTCAAGAAAGGAAAACTGACTCAGCTGGAAGGAGACCTGACCCCAAACCCTGCAGCAAGGTAAGGGCAGTCTTAGCAGCCACTGGGTGGTTGTTCCATCTCTATTGAGCAGCAGCTTGAGACAGGTTTGGGATACTAAGATTTGAGATGTTTTACAACTGTAACACCACGGAAAATGCAGACATGTCAAAATAATGCTGGTATTTTTAAAGAAACTTCAGTTGCCACAGTGTTGGAGGGAAGTTTTCTCTGACAAAGTAAAAGCTGGCTAAAGGATAGGAAGCAAAGCGTAAGGCTTAATTAAGCTTTTTACTTTCAAGGAAAAATGCTGGAATCAGTTTTATTCAACTGTTCATCAGAGACCTAGCGAAGGAAACCCACAGTGAAATTTCCAAATTCACAGACTGGACTGAACTCTTTTTCAGGCAGACAACTCTTCTGCTGATAGTGAAGAACCCCAGAAAGACCACACAATATGAAATGGGCAAACAGGTGTTGGATAAGCTTCAGAAAATATAAATGTAAACTAATGCATCTCAGGAAAAATAAGCCAAACCACACCTACATGATGCTGAATACAGAACTGACAGCACTATGTCAGATAAAAAGAGTCATCAGACAAGTTATGGTTATGGATAAGAGCCAAAACAGTATCATGAAACAAAACAGAAGGCATCATTTTGCTGCTACATATAACTTTGATAAAACCACACTTGAGTACAGCTCATGGTCTGCTTTCTGCATCTCAGGAAGGATGCAGTAGAGTTAAAGCAGGTACAGAGAACACCAACCAAAATGATCAAGCAGCTGCCTGACAAGAGAAAGTCTACAAATGCTGGGCTCTTTGTGATGGACAGGAAAAAGCTAAGAAGAAGAACAGTTGAGTATTACAAAATAATGAAGGCAATACTTAGGAAATAAGTTTAAAACAGAGTAAAGCAAGTATTTTTTACACTTCTCTAACTTATTGTGACAGGAGGTTATGAAGGCAGACAATAACAGCAAGTTCAAGCCAGAATATATAATTCATAGAAAAGAAGAGCATGGGTAGGTACAAAAAGAACAAGGCAGAGAAATATCCCCCATTAAACAAATGTGGATACTGGGGTGCCACAAAGGGAACTGACTACAAAAAGTGGCCAGACTCACGTGCTGCTGGAAACGGCATCCGATATTGCCAGAGTCAGAAAGAGAGTACTTGGGCTAAAAGAATGATTGCTTTTACCAGAAGGGCATCCAAAACACAGAGAATGACAGATGATATTAAAAACAAATTATCAAATAAATTAAGAAAAATGAAACATCACAGGAAATTACACTGAGCTGAAATCCCCTCCCAGAGGAAATTTGCTGGCTTTTTTTTTTCCCTGAACCAAAAGAATACTGGTTTATGTCATACCTCAACACCCAGAACGGTTTGGCAGGACAGTAACTGTTAAATTTACTGCTTAGATGTGTGCATACAATGAGATGGCATTTTATTCTAAGCTAACCGCGTGCCAAGGGCTGGGTTAACATATGCCAGAGACATGGGAAACTGAGGAGCAACAGAGAAAACCTTTAGATGGGTAAATCCTCCAGGCGCTAATAAAGTGAGTAACTGTTGGTTTTATTGCATCACCAAATGTGTTTACTTGTTTCCTGACTTCATCTTCAAATCTCTCTTTTTCATGGCAATCTTCTTTGACGCAGCGAAACCCCCTTCCCTCCCCTGCAAGAGGCTCCTGATATATATGAACATATTTAGGCAATTTCCAAGTTAACAAGGAGCTTTCACCCAGCTGTAAAGGGGAAACATACAGCCTATACTTATCCAGCCCAAGCCCCAGGACACCTTTCTCTTTCCCTCTCACCACTGTTTAAAATCATTGTTTAGACAGTGTGACACGTAATGAAGACTACTGCTCACTTGGAGCCTTTTGCGCTGGCTAAAAGTAAGCAAGCAGTCTGGTCTGAAATTTCAGTTCATTAAATCCCTACAGCTGGAGAGCTTATCTTTCTGCAGAGAAGACACCCTTCCTGCGCTCACCAGCTGTGGGCTGGAAATCACAACACCTATGAATCATCGGAAGGATTTTCATCCTGGATTCTCAAAGCAGTGAGGATGTCTACACAGCTGTCTGACAGCCACTCCTCAGCAACTCTATAACCCTTTGGTCAGTTTTGAGCAGTGATGGGTAATGACCTCAGCCCCTGGAAGGCCTTACCAGTCTTGTGAAAATCAACACCTGCTAATGGCAAAATATAAGAATTGGGGTCTGAGTGGAAAGACGTCAGTAGCAGCCCTAAGAAAACATGCTGGATGGACAAACAGTGGCATGGCCCTGGCTCTGGCTGACGGCTCTGCAGCAGCTCAGGAGGGCACCTGATGGAGACGCCCAGGGAGGAGGGAGAGGGGTTTGCTAAGGACATGGCAAAATGGATCTTTGGTGAGGTAGGGCACAGACAGTCAGGAAATCAAGTTTCACTAGTCCCTCTGCTCACAGCATGAATCTGTTATTAGGACTATGGCAATGTAGGTTTATATAGGTCACTGTGACAGTAAAAACTCATCATTTTTATCTTCAGCCTGCTTGATCTACAGCATTTTTAATCCTCAGTATCAGCCTGATTTATTACTACTTATAAACCACACTGACAATGACTTCATTTCATCTCCATGCACAAATACCCTGTTCCTAAAATATAGAAGATGCACATTAGTTATCTGTGTAAACAAGAGATTAGTCTCTCTTCTGATTTTGTGATACTGTTTCTCCATGCCCTCTTCAATATATGTGACCCATCTAGTCTCCATCTCAGCCATTTTCTAAGTAAGGAAACTATATTGTACTTCTTTTTCTTGTTTTCCATTCCGACTGGAAATCTGATATTTAATCCCTACAGATAAAAACCTAGTTTGTGTTCCACATTATATTCTCATTCATATCTCATTCATTCTCTACTATGGTCAACTGTATTAGCTTCCTAACAACATGTAACATTGTTTTTCCTAGCCCTGACTGTTTATGGGCTCACTGACTTACTACCACCACTCTTCTGACTATGGCCTTGGTTTTTACTCCTACTTTCAAGCCCAGTCCTGTTCCTTCTCTTTGGCTGATCAGGATTGAAATTCTCTATGAAAACTTTGCCCTCACTTTCTAGATTCAGAAGCACAGTCACATTCACAGATCCTTGAATACCCGCCCAGCTTGTAAAGCCCTCTAATACCCATACCTGGGCTCCCTTACCTGGTAAGAAGGTCTCCTCCTACTCTCCACCTTGACATTCGCTAGCAAGCAGATGTGTGCACTACACACTTGTCTCACAAGCATCCTCGCAGTCATGGATTCATTGAATATCAGGCACAGCTTCTCAGTCCACATGTGCCCAGACCCTGGTCCCCTTATCCAGCATGGGCTCGGACCTCAAGTCCTTCCAGATGCAGGCTTCCTGCTGCTCACCAACTAGTCCAGCTTAAAATTTGATGTACAATCACACATACACATGCACACAGGATGAAGTCAATTGGGGTATTTACAGGTACTGCTGTAGACCTCTCCCACATAAACACATACCCTGGCCCCTCTGACACCTAAACACATAGACCTACAAGCCTTCTGGCCTACAGTCCCTCCAGTTGGTATGACACATTCCTCTCCTGCCTATTGGTCTCTTTAGTTGCTGGCACCAAGACCTATAGGTTTCTTCTCCAGCTGCTAGCACTCAGGCCTTGCAGCACTCACATATGGGATACAAAGTGAGATTACAGAGAAAATGCGAGAAAAAGTTAAGTAAAAGATTGAATATGAATATAGGACAGACTGCAGTGATCTAGTAGAAGCTCAGTCAGACAAGCACATTGACTGGCAGCTTGCACACATGACCAGCCCCCTTTAATACCCCTGTCTCTTTTCCCACTTCTGTTTCTCCCCAATCCTCTTTGATGACCACCACCGCCTTTCTGCATCTTT
>JANHGB010050356.1:0-65297 GCA_026283785.1 Coracopsis vasa | reverse complement strand
ATGAATATATATTTATACTCCAGGAGTATCTGCGCTTTGCTAATGGGTCTCATTATCATCCCTGAACCTAGGTAATAAGGAACAATCAAAGGAATGATTACAATATATAGCCACTGAGAGGCTGTGGATTCAGCTTTGTTAACAAAAAAAGGCAGAAAATGATTAAAAAAAAAATCTCATTGTATAAAGAATGTAAAATTACAACTTTTCTTTTTTATTATTATTATTAATACAGGGAACCTTTAACCAGGTCAGGTGTGTACATTTGGAAGTGTCGATGTGAAATGTATTTCTTCTGATAATGAACGTTTTGAATTCTCCTGTTGTTTCAAGCAAAGCTGCTTTTTAAGATAGATAATTTTGGTGCCTACTTACTCAGAGATATGTTTTATTTTGTAGTACTGGCAGCCTCTTCCTGGGTTCCTTACTTGTGATAAATGATTTCTGCAGTTAAAAGAAACTTTGTAAGGAAAAATAACCAAAACCTGAATTTGTTTAAGTACAAATGTATAATAAAGTTATCCAGATAAATGATGTAAACTGTTTAATAAAGGTTTTACCCTCTGTTTCTTGGACTTAATCTGTTATGTATAAAGTTACAATTAGATCTTTGAATCCCTCTGTAGGTTGTTCAACAGGTTGCAAGCTGGTAGAAAAATGACACTTTTCTGTGCTGGAAGGCATCAGAAAAGCTCTGCATAAAGGATCTATTTCATCTGGTGGTGCTCCCAGTTTTATGCAAACGTTGCACAAGTTTCCAGCAGGCAGCTGTAAGTGTTTGGATGTGATTTTCAGCTGTGAATACCGCGAATGCTCAGATCAAAGTCTTCAGTTCATTTTTCTGAAGCACTAAACAATAGCTTGAGAAAATGAGATCCACCTCTGGGGTCTTGATTCCAAAACAAGCTGAAGACTCTTGTTGTCTGGCTTTGCCTTCCTGGCCATTTGCAGTACCAGCCTGGCTTGCTTAACTCCATAAAATGAATGCGACTGTGCAACAAGACTAACAGTACCTGCTGCTGAAAGACAAGTATTAAATCAGCGTGAAGGAACTATATACTCTTCTTTGGAAAGGATTAATTTGGAGCAGGTTTCCACAGAAAGCTTATGGAATTCTGGACATCCATATCTGTTCTGTGCTTTCAGCTTCACTTTGAAATTAATATCCATCCCCTGTACATGCTTTTAATCTGGTGTGTTATATGTATTTTCTCAGTCTTCTTTTGCTGTAAAGAAGCCAGCTGTTTGTTAGGAAAGGTATTAGACTGGTGTTTCTGATACATTGTGTAGAGCTTTTTAGCTGTCTCATTTTCAAAATCTATGCTGCTGTATCACTATACAGCAACATCAATACAATCAATAACACTTATTTTTTAAACCATATTGAATGTTCATAAGTGAGACAGTCTGTTTTCTGCCCTCAAAGGTCTAAATGATAAATCTTCAGTCAATACTGTCATACTTTGAATGCATTAAAGTTAATTTGTGGCATTGATTTGATGGAACTAAAGTTCATTGTTTAAGCCTCTGCTGTGCAACGACTAACACTGTATTAAACCCATAAAGCCAGCCTAGGGGTGGCAAGTAAACATCTAGGTTAAGCTAGAGGTCCTTGCCTGCCCTCTCACACCCCTGACACTGGCCACATTCGTATGGGGCACTCCAGCACCTTCTGCCTCCTGGCTTTCTGTGGAGCATTACCCCATAGAAACTCGACCTCTTTATTTTTCTCTTCCCTTTGAGTGCTTATGGCTTTGGTTAAAATGAAAATCCAACTTAAATTTCCTAGTGAAATTTTATCTGGTATTTTTCCTAACGCTTACACTGAAATTGAATTTGAATGCAAAGCCAGTTGAACAAACACCTCCCTGATTCATTATGAAACACACTTAAAAATGATTTTATTAAATTATATGTTATTCCCTGCAAACTGACCGACTCAAAGGGAAGAAATAAATGCAAACATCTAAAAACCCTTCTATTATGTTATTGAAAGAAAAATGTGCTGTATAAAAAAAAGCTGAAGAAATAATTACCATCAAATAAGATGCAGTAGGAGTATTTTTAGAATAATGGACTCTAATTAGTCCATTGCTCGTTGAAATAAATCCGAGGACATCATTAACACATCTTATTCTGCTAATTGTAGCTGCTCTGGGTTTGGTGTAAGTGGGCTGTTATCTTGTGACAGTTGCGCTGCAAAGAAGAGGGGGAAAAAAAGGGAGTATTTTTATCCGGGGTAGTTGGCTGCATGTCTTCTGGGAGGCGAGGGGAGCAGTAATTACGGGTTTTGAAAGAGGAATTTGGGCACTGTAGGTGAGGTGGGGGAAAAGGGGTGTTTCGGCCCTCCAGCGCCAGGCCCCGCTCCGCGGAGACAGAGGGCGAGGAGATCCGGTCCGGGCTTTCCCACCCCCCCCGCCGCCGGGCTGCCTCAGCGGTCAGTGGCAAAGCCCGGAGCGGGGTTAAAGCTGCGGAGTGGGGTCGGCGCCTGCCCAGGGTCGCACCCGAGGAGGTTGACAGGGCGGCCGCTGAGGGGCTGTGGCGCCCCGGGTGCGCCCCTTGTACAGGCTCTACAGACACCCTCCAGGAAAAATAGTCATAATTAATTAACCCCCAATATCGCAACACTATACATGAATAAAGAACGAGGGAAAAGCTTCCCGGGACCCCCTCTGCCTACAGCCAGAAGCCGCCCCGTCCCCTGCCCGCCCCACGGCCCGGTGGGGCCGGGGGCGCCGGGGAAGGCAGGGCCGCCCTGGCCGCTCGCCCGCGTCGCTCTCTGTGCCTGTGCGGGGACCTAATAAAGCTATTTTGAAAGTGACCCCTGGTCCAGAGCGCGGGGAGGGAGCAGCGAGCCGGGCGCAGCTGTCCGGAATCATGACTGAAGATGACGGATTCCGTGCTGGTGGAGGGTCACGTCAAGTTGAGAGATGGAAAAAAGGTCCCTGCTCGCAGCGCCCCTCCGGCCCGGCCCCGCGGCGGGTTGGGGCCGGGGGTCTCCCACCAACAACCCCCTCCCCAGGAAGGGAGAGAGCCCGCTCTTCCTTCCTCCGGCCCTGGCTAACCCTCTCCTTTTGCCTCTCGTTACAGTGGAAGAATAGGTGGCTGGTGCTGCGCAAGCCCTCCCCGGTGGCAGGTAAGAGGGGGCCCGTCCCGAGGGAGGGAAGGCAGGTGCCGGGGTGTCCCTCCCTCCGCCGCCCGCGGTTGGGGGCCCCGAGGACAGGGAATTCACAGGGCTCCCTTGGAGGTTCGCAGCCACCGGAGATCACCCTCGACGGGGCTCCCCTCAAGCCGTCGTTGCTCTTTCCTGTTCTTTTTTGTCTTATTTAATCGGGGGAGAGGGCAGTAAATTATCTGGCACCGAACCAGGCGGACAAAAATAGGCGACGGCTACCGCCGGAGCCCCCCAGAGCCACCGCGGCCAGTGCCCGCTGTAACGTTGTCCCTCGGGCTGCCAGTGGTGCCCGGGTGTCGGGTTTGAGTAGTTTAATACCAGGCGCTGACTCAAACCACCGGGAAAGGTGACTTCTCAAGGCACAGCTCTTTGGTTTTGGATCCCGTTTATTCTTCAGGGTGATTGGTGGCTGTAAAAAAAGCTGGCTCGGTAGGTATTTTTGATCAGTGTTTTGACATAAAATATCACTTTGATTTAAAAATAAAATGACATTTTGAATTAAAAAAAGAAAGAAAAAGAAAAAAATTACTTCCCTGCTTCTGAAGGGGAAATTGAAAATGTTATTCAAAGCCGGCATTTTACTGCTGGAGAAGCAAAAGTAGGTTTCAGGTTTCCCTGTCTGTTCCTAACAGAGAAAACATTTGGGCCTGGAAGTATGTGTTTTCCACATAGAAAGTGTGAATCTGCATTGCTGCAAAATGGATTAAGGCATCTTTTCTAGGTTGTTGCTGGTAGGCGAAAGATTTCTTAGTAATTGAAGGTCTTCAGACCTAACTCACTGTACTTGAGTTATTAGAGTTGTGTGTTAGTGTCTTAAATGCCTGTGTCTTAACTGGCTTTGTTAAACTTCCCTACATCTGTAGATCCTAGAGCTAGTATCTAGACGTGAACACAGGCCTGGATTTCTAACATAAGACAAGTTTGAAGGGGGAAAATGAGGGAATTTGCTTTGAAAACTTATTGCCTGATCCTGTGGCTTATTCCTCGAGAACAGTATTTTTTTCTAGCTAAATTAGCCAGGTTTACCAGAAAAAGCCCCCAGTGATTTGCTTCTCTTGATCTGTAAACTGTAGCTGTTCTGTCTTCAGACACACAACTGTATTGCAGAATGCTTGAATCTCATCATTGCAGCTGTTTTTGCTAACAGGTGGATGAAAACAGTTGTTAGGCAATGCAGAGCTCTGCTTTAGCTAGCAGAGGGTTCAGTCTTTCAGTCATTTTTCACCTCTTTGGAGATATACTCATCTTTTGCCAGGTTGAGGGTACAGGGCACCTCGCAAGGGCTTAGAGCACCACAACCCAGCGTTCATCAGATGGTGAACAGGGGGCTTTTTCCTTATGGTTTGTAGGGGAGCTTAAGCTGTGGATGGAGCAGCTTTGATACTGATCATTAATTGCACAACCAAGTGCTATGTGATTGGAAGGGGGAAGAGGAGAGCTCTTGTTAGAAGCGCAAAAGTTAAGGGAGGCCTCTCCGCTTTTTCTTGTCTTTTGTGGTTGCTTCTGAAATGTGTGTTTCCCGTGGGACCATGGCACTTGAATTGCTGCATAGTTAAAGCGTAATAAACACCTCTAGGAAGGGGTTAAAACCAAATGGTGACACAGGAAAAGGTTTTACTTTCAAAAAGGTGTGGCACATAATGGTTATTTAGCAATGGCTACTGGGTAGGAAATTTGAGCTGACACCAACAATCTGGCAATGCAGTCTGCTCGCCGTTTAGTAGTTGAGTAATCTGTGAACTACTGTAAGAATTTAATTTGTGGTTCGGCATGTTCTGATGGAAATACGGATGACACCAGCCTCTTGGTCTTTAGTGGTGGTAACACGAACAGCTATCGTAGTGTAACTTCTGGTGCTCAAATTGAATGAGTCCCACACTCCAGAGGCTGTCTGAGAACCCACTGGATTGATGGAAAGTAAAACAGGGAAGATATTTTACTTGCTTCCTTATTTCTGAGCCTGCAGATTACCCTTGAAACATTCTTTGAATGTTTGCTCACTAAAAGCAGGGACTGCAAACTAGCTGGGGATGGGGTGGGGAAAGGAAATTGAGTTCTTGCATTGACTTGGCTAGACTGACCCTGAGTTTGTAAACCACCTTTGTATTGAAGAGGAGCACTGAGAAATGTGTTATGTTCTATATTCTGCCTCATCATCTCTGACAGTTTTGCTTCTTTTAGACTGTTTGCTCATGCTTGTGTACAAGGATAAATCTGAACGAGCGAAAGGGCACAAGGAGAGGAGCAGCATGACCTTAGAAGACATCTGTGGCTTGGATCCTGGGCTCCCCTATGAGGGCTTGAATCACACGCTTGCAATCATCTGTCTCTCTCAAGTTGTGATGCTGGGATTTGAGAACAAGGAAACAATGTATGCATGGGATGTACGAATCCGCTACAGTTTGGGGGAAGGTAACCTTTGTCTTATCATGCTTTGGTTTTATCTTCTGGGGGAAGAAAAGGCAAACAAAAACATAGCTAAAATGCAAACAATGAAGTATAGTTAAGGAAAAGACTGTCACTCATTTGAGAGTGAAGAGACTGGTCTTCTCTTTACATCTTAAAGCAGGTCTCCCTTATAATAGGTTTTGGTCATGGTACTGCCCAGTTTAGCATTTAGTTTTTGTTTTGGCACTGAAAGTGTGTAGCTTTGAAGCAAAGTGATCAGACTTCTATTTCTGGTCCTGCAATTTGCTTAGGGATTTTGACAACAGGTTTCAGAGGGAGCCTGAATTAGGAGGAGGATAGTCCTGAGTTGCACTTGACTAGTTTAATCCTAGTTTTCTGAGCTGCCTACTAGATGTTGTATTTATAATGCTTATTACTGCTGGTGTCCCCTTTTGGGAAGAGGCATCTTGCAATAAGGACTCTCATCAGACACAATCTTTCCCGCTAGCTTCACTCTTATGCATCCTTTTATATTATTTTCTTGGTTAGCAGCTCTAAATTGTACAGTGGTGAACAAAGACTGATAATATTGGTAATCCACAGTATCTGTCTTATGTTTGTTTAGTCATAAATAGGGAAGGAGGGTAGGTGTAGGGAAGACGCACATTAGCCATCTTAATCATGTGTTACATATGCTGTGCCATCTGTTGCATTGCTGGACTCATTCCTTTGCAGTACATACATAGAAAGATGGTGGGAATTTTACAGTAATGAAATATAGAAGTATCGCAAGAGAGATGTATGGATGAACCACTTGGAGCTGTCAAGTATGGAGCCTTGCATAAGGGGAAAGGTTAGAGATAGTTTCTGAACAATACAAGCATGAGTAGCTGGAGTAGTTGATACACTTTGATGTAGCCGTGTTGTGTTCTGGTTCTGTTTCTTTACTAGATTTAGGATCTATTTACAGTATACACTTGTCCTAAAACCTGAAGGAGAATTTGAATTTGAAAGGGTAGGTCTGGCTTTCATGATCTTGCACTGATGCAGTGGTGGGATAGAGAATTTGTTCTCAGTCTGGTTGTGATAGGAGGAAGTGAAGCAGCAGCAAAGATGTTTGCTTTTTGTTTTTAAAGGAAAGTGAGGTAGGAATACAGTCTGTTGGATGATGATATGTGTAGCCATGAAGATGATATGTGTAGCCATGAAGTAAAGATGTAGTGGGAGACAACGTGTGTGAAGGTGAAGAAATGAAGAAGAAAGAAACCAACTATAATTGGTTGAATTGGCAATAATTTGTAGAACATCAACTACAAAAAAGCTTAGGGGAAGAAGGATAGACCAGAGTGCAGGAATTTTTTTTCAGGGTTTCATCTCTGAGTGTGTGTTCAATTAGAGAGAAAGAAGTCAAATTAAAGTGAGTCTGGTTTGAATAGGAAGAAATAGAAAAGAATGGAATCTCAGATGAAACGAGGATGGTGACTGGTGTTTTTTCTTGAAGCATAGTAAGGTTTCTTTTGCATGCCTTGGAAGTAAGGTTGCTGCATGATAAAAATAGACCATGGACAGATGACCTCAGAGTCTGGGAAGCGAAAAAAAAAAGGAGGGGAAGGAGTAAAGGAGTTGTTCCTGTTCTTGAATGAAGACCACAGAATAGAGGCATTTGCACTGGAGTTCCTTGTGTTTTCCATCTGTTTTTAGCAGATGAAGTGGATGCTATTCCTGGAATAAAAGAAGCAGGATTAGAAAAAACACTGGGATTAAGCGAGTTGAGATATAGGTCAGGTGTGAGAAGAGTGCTTGAGCCCAAACTCATTCTGAGGAAGTTAGCATACTGCAGGTCAGTGATTAGTTGTGGTGACCTAAAGGAAATTAGGAGCTTAATAGTATCTTTTATTCATGGACATACTTGGTTTTTTATCTTATTCATTATTTTTTCAGAGGAGAAATAGATGGCTGGGAAGAACTGAAAGAAAAATCCTATTTACTAAGAAAGCAGCATACGGCAAAAGCTTCATGTCCAGATCTGTTTTTTTTTTCCTCTACTTTGCCTTTAGATTTGGATATGCATTTTTTTTAACAGTGGTCTAGAATCTGAGCTGCGGCTCTTTGTTTTTAGCAGCTGTTGTAACTTGCGACTGATTGTGTGAAGAGTGTACTTCATTCCTCTTTTATGAAGCAGAAAGAATACTGATGCTTCTGCTCCTGTGGTTTAATTGCCAGTGAAGTGCTGAGCAGGGGGGTTGGAAATGATATCAGATTCCTTACTGAATGTTATTCATCATGATGGTTTTGATATTTTTTTCATAGTTTATGTTTAAGCAGGTTGTGTAACAACTGTGTGCCCAAAAGGGGACATTGTGTGATTACTGATTTGCTCCCTAGCAATACTACTGGCAAAGCTGTAAGTAGAGCTGTGGTTAGTTAGATCTATCTCTGTCTCCTTTCACATTTCACTCGAATGACTTTGCGGCTAATTCTGCTGGAGCCTTAGGGAACTTATCTAATGCACGTCATAGATGAGGAGTTGACTTACAGCTAAGATGGTAACTAAGAATGTAGCAAGTGTTTAGATGAGAAGCAAGACTCGGACCTAGCTGAAATTCATGATGCTTGAAGGAGTACAGGCAAGAAACAGGGAAGAGTGGTTGTAAGAAGTGAGACTACCTGGAAGTTTACCCTGTAGATTTCACACAGGCAGCTAGCTGTTTGTACGATCTCTGAAGGATAACCAAAAGCTAAGTCTTTGTGCTTCTTGATAAATGCTCCACTGAAAGCCTCTGACTGAAAATATAACAGTCCTGATGCTTCTCAGTGCCAAGACATAATTTTGTTTTCCTTCTTATTGTCTAATTACAAGAGAAAAGAAACTAGAGGAGTAGTGGAGGTCAAAACAGTTGTTTGAGAATTAAGTGCCTGCTCACTTAAATTGCTCCTTTTGAAACACTGTGAGATTTGAGCCCTTGAAGTGTACCAAATAGCTTATAATTCAGAATGCAACAGCTCTGGAGGAGAAGGTGGGAGACCAGCCTAGAGCAGTTGTTACTTTAGGCAAAGACTCTTGCAATATAGGGGATACTGGAGTTGGGATTTGAACCTGAATTTTGTAAACTTGGATGAGACTGGTATTTCATTTTCTTCTCCAGTCTTTTGAAGTTTAGGCTGTGAAATATGAAGAATTAACTGACATCTAACAGTGCTTATTACCTATGAATCACTTTCTTTCCTAGTAATTTTAAATGTCTGGGCATCTCCCATTACCAACTCCCAAAAGATTCACAAAGGTGGGAAAATGTAATTTTTCCCCATTTTACTGCTAGGGAAGGAATGAAGCTGTTTATTAAAGGCTGCAAATGAGTCAGTGACAGAGCTCTGGTTAGAGCTTGCCTACTACTTTGAGCCTTGGCTTTTGGGCTCCTTGGGCACTGTGTTACGTGTGTGTGTGTATGCACTTAGGAAAAGAGGGGCGCAGGCTGTTTAGAAAAGGCGACAGAAAGAAACCAGTGTGGTGATGCAAGGAGGGAAATGGTAACTGAAGTGTGGGATGGATAAGTGACTAATTTGAAATGGTGATTAGCCTGGGTTAGGATAAATTAATAATTTTATGTGTGTATATATATATATAATTTGTTCTTTTCCAGTCCCAAACTGGTATAATAGAGAGTAATGAGTTTATAGCTACTCATATGGGGCTGTTTGGGCTCTGCTTAGAATCTTTATGCTACAGCCTTGTGGTGTGGGCAGGGGTTGGTCCACATACAACAGATTAATAGAATGACTTATATCACATAAGTCATGGTACCTTCCTTCTGTTTTCCATTGTAATATTCTTTTTCTTCCTTATCTGATAGTTCATAGATTTCAAGTTTTTGTAGCACCTGGCACTAAGCTAGAGAGCGGGCCTGCTACCCTGCATTTCTGCAATGACATTCTCGTCCTTGTAAAAGACGTTCCTCCTAGTGTCATGGGGCAATGGAAGCTTTCAGATCTGCGTCGATATGGAGCTGTCCCAAATGGATTCATCTTTGAAGGGGGTACCAGGTGCGGCTTCTGTAAGTACAAGTGGAACTTGTCTTCTAAAAGATGTTTGAAACCTCATGTAGAAATGTAAATGCTAGTCTCATTCGAAGTGGAGACTGCAGAACCAGCTGTGCTGCTTTGCATACAGACAGCCTCATAATAGAGGGTTTGCTCTACTGAGCAAATTTCTGCAGGCTTCAAACCTGGTGTTCAGTAAAAATGTGACTATGTGGAATCCTGACTGAACACTGCCTTGTGGCTCTTCAGGTGTTCAGTCACCTATTGCTATTGGACACAGAACGAAGATAAGCGAATGAAATTTTGTGGCTTGTGTCATGCAAAATATAAAGAAAAATGGTTTAATGTTCAGATTCTTAAATTGTGATCAATTATTTTGTTATTTGCAGAGGGAAAATGATACAGAGCTTTGAGGTTACAGGCGGCATCAAGGCTATCATTGTGTAAAGGCAAATGTCTAAATCCCATAGAGGACTTCTAGCTCTTAAAAGTTAGGAACTTCTGTCTGTTCCTTTCCCTGTTAGTAGGTTTGTCACTTTATTGGACCATGAGATTTATGGGGTCAAAATGAAAGCAAGCAAGCAAGCTGAAGCTAATTTCTGCAGCCTAGTAGCTAAGATACGTATTTAGAGGTGGAGTAATTTCTTGTTCCAATGTCCGGTTTAGCTCATGCTCTCACTTCAGATGAAACACAAAGAATTATCCAAGAGTTGAAAAGGAAAGATAATTAGTGCCTTGGTATAATATCATATAAATCATTAGAAAACAAGGTTTTTAACTTCAAAAGTTTGAAGCCATGCTGAATTGATGAGCTCTGAGTGCAAGTGGGTATGCAGATTGCCAGTGCAGATGTGAAATTGCTTGACTTGCATACTGAAATGTGGAAATAATGGATTTCTTCAATTACCAAACTCAAAAAGTAAAAGGTTTAAGAATCCAAAGATATTCTGCCATAGAACTTGTAGCAAAATTTAGGGAGGATGGTAAAGAAATCATTTTGACTGTTTTACCCTAGGGGGTTTTATTTTGTTGGTAGAAAATTACAGACCTGAGTTACAAAGATTGTAAGTATAGACTCAACTGTTATATTCTGATTCCTGATTTAAGACACTTGTTTTCAGTGTGGAAGATTTGGGTTCAAATCTTTCCTTGCCTAATTCAGAGGTTAGGGTTAAAGGTTTTCCACTATTTGAAGGAATGTGTTATAGCTTGTGAGAAAACAAATCAGTTTTGTCTTAAGAAAAATGAGTCTCCAGCTTGGCTTTGCATTGCTGATTGTAACCCTTTCAGCCTGGCGCTTCAGCCAGTCTTCAGTTCACTCCACTGTATCTGGTCTGTACTTGATCTGTCTGTCAATGAATATATTATAAGAGATGGTGCTGAATTCCTTGCTAAAGTCACTGAACAATATCTGCTGCTTCATCCACCAAACCAGTCATTTTATCAAAGACTCTCAGACTGGTTAGGCATTATCTCCCTTTTGTAAATCTATACTGGCCAGTCCCATTAAGCACCTAGGAAATGGACTCTTATTTCTTTTACTTTCCATTGGTGAAACTATATTTTTGCCTGCATTCTTCTGTGAAACTCTGAAAGCGGAGGATTAGTGGAGTTTTAAATGCCACTATAATAAATACCATACTAAAAGGAACTGATGATCTTGTGTTCAGATTGCCTTTCCTTTCCACAAAAAAGCCCTGAAGCCTCAAACAGAAACACAGTTTACTTTTGGATATTTCTGTGGTAGAAGTCATGTCTTAAAGGATATAAAATCTGTTTTAGCTTTCTATTCCTTGCTTCTTCACTGGATTTTTCATAAATATAAAATGCTTAATTATATTTACAATTAATTGCTCAGTACAGCTTTTGTACAGCTCCAAAGGGTTTGGTGCTCAATCCAGGCAGAAGGAAACCATCTGAGATTATGCTGAGATTTCAAACATTATACTAGGTGCATTTTCAAGACATTTAACACTAGTTTACCCTTAAACAGGAAAAAAAGCATTTACATTTTGAACTTGTCTTAACATCAAAATTGTACTGTTAGAGATCAGAAAATACTTTCTTCTGCTCCTGACAGCTGCAAATTTGGCTCTCCCTGCCCCCAGCTTCTCTAGCTGCAGCTCAGTCACACATACCATTTGTAAAAAAGCCAGGCATCTGAGCCTAGGAGTTAATTGAGAGGTTTACTTAGAGGAATGGGCTGGAAAAAAGGAGCCTTTCACTTTCCTGAGTTGCTAGCTCAGTTAGAGTGCACTACTCTCAATTAGAGAGACCAGTTGCCAGGAGAATCTTGACTTGGAGGTTAGTGTGGAAAAATTCAAGTAGGGTAATAAAAGGGCATGTTAACACTGTGAGAATTCAGGCTCTCTAACGTTCAAGTACTTCAGTATTAGCTTCCATTAGCAGTTTGAAGCTGCCTCATGTTTTCTAACAGCATCTCCTAGAAGAGAGGAACTTGGAGGACCCGTGGTGCCCTTTGAAAGAGCAAATGCTGCTGCTGCTATTTGCAGCATAAGCAGGATTATTTCTGTGATTTTTTTTTTTTTTTTGATGAAATTAAGTGCTTTCTACTTTCTAAGACTTCTGCAGGTGGCTCTTAAAAGTCATTCTGAAATAGTGGAAGTGGCTACCAGCATATCTGAAAGGGCCAACGGAGGAGACAAGGAAACCTATAACAAATGGGAATTTATTTGAAAATAAGAAGCAGTCAAAGTGGTTGAACCAGGGCAATGTCTGAATTTCTTGAAAGATTCTGGGCTGCATAGGTTAAAATTTCTATTTATGTGCAGGTATTTTTCTTTATGTTACTTAGGCCTACTGCAGGCAACAGACATTCTTATCTTCTTTTTAGTAGTCATGGCCACTAGTAGGAACACTGGCTGCAAGTTTAACCAGAGAGAAGAGCAGCCTGAGATACCTTTTAAAGGGGGGTTGCATGAGGCGAGGATTGAGCGATTCTGGTTTGACAACATGATGATTACCATAAACTGAACTGCCATGGTTTGAACTTGTCCTGCAGCTAAAAGACTTCAAGCTCTAGCATTGCCTGGCACCTGTTAGGAGGAATAATTCATGGGAATGGACTGACTCTTCCTCCCTTCTTTCACACACAGTACAGAATTTGAAGGAATTTTTGGTTATTGTGCCTTTTGACAATGTGTTTGCTCATGGGTTTGCTTTTTTAATATGATGAATAAAACTAAAACATTAACAAGTTTTAATAATACTTGAAAGATTTATGACATTCACAAGTTCTCTTGAATGTTCAGGAGACTGTACAATGCTTTACTGCTGACTGCCACAGAGGACTGGCTTAGTGTTTCAGCCTTATGCAAGTGGTTGCAGGCTGCTTTTCACCAAGTCTCTCACCCTATGATGAGAGTGAGTGAGCTCTTTGGTCTAGTAAACAGCTGCATGGTATTACAGTGATGCATACCACATATTCCTTGGCTCCCAAATGCTTATGCACCAAATCTGTTCCAGCACATGACTGATATGTCTAATTTCTAGTAAGAAAGCAAAAAAGAAATGTAATTGATGGATTTTATATATGCTTTTAAAACATAGTTAAGCTTTACCTATTCATATGTGTTTTACAAGGACCCCCAAGCTTCTTTCCCTTGCAATCTAGTTCTACCTAGCAACACAAGAACAAGGATGTTTCCTGCGAGTTGATCAGGAACTCTGGTGATCATGTGAATAATAGAATCTACAAATAAATACTTTATGCATATGTGTATATTGGATTTGTATCCATGTGCACATGTGCATTCACTGTTTGCACTAGTTTATAAACCCATCACATTTCTTCTTGGGATTTCCAAATATATGATAGTTCTTTGCAGAAGTCATCCCTTGAGTTAAGCAGCCAGCTTGTATGCACACATTTACTTTTTTGTTTCCGTTAAAGTCAAAAGCTTGTATAGCCTCTTAGGAGTTTAAGTAAGACCTTTGACAATAGTGATAAAAGAACAAAGTGGTCCTGATGTACTCTTTATGACAGAAATATCTAAGAAATGCTCTTTTCCTGAGTGGTAACATGGATATGTAGGATTCTGCTGAATTATCAAGCTACATAGTATATCATTGCCCTTGAGATACGAATGTCTTCTGTTACGTTGTCTCTATATCTTGCTTACTTATTGTGCATAGAATGGGAAGGTCATATTCAGAGTCCATCAAAGCCTTGTGCTGCCCTGCTGCCTCAAGGAAGGCACGGCTTCTGGGCGGTGTGATTCATGTGGGAGGAGTCATACCATCTAGGATTAGGCAAACTGGTTTCCCTAGACTCCCTCTACTCTGTGAAGGGAGGAGAAGGCAGCTCAAAGGAAGAACTGAATTTCAAATCATTCCTGAATACACACTTTGCACTTAGCTTTTTCTAATTCAGTGTTCTCTGACTCTTTGGCATCGCTTGGGCAGGTGAAGTGGGACAAGACTGAGAGTGAGTCACCACCAGAAACATTCATACCTGTCAGACTACGTGATTACCGTTGTAATCTCCTAGGTCTTTGATCCTGAAGCCAGGGCATGTATATGCACCATGAGGAAAAGTGGGGCAAACTTGTTTTTAAAAACAATACTAAGAAACAATGCCAGAGAAGTGCAGAGTTAACTAGGCTTTACTCTGGTTTACATTTCATGATCCTGTGTGTGCTCATCTTTTCAACCGCCTAAACATGCCTCAGCGCTTTAATATTTGTCTGTTCTGAGTCTCAAGTAATACATTGGAGACCTTGTTCTCTAGAAATGATTGGCAAGCCAGCCCTTAAGTATAAATTTAACTTCTCCCAGACTGCTAAATTTCCAGCAGTTCATCAAATGAAATAAACTGTTTCAAGAAGAGGATTTCCATTTCTTCAGCTGAAGAAGTTTTGATCGGCAAGATCTGAAGAGGAACCCGATGTGGTGGAGTGACAAATCAAGTTACTAAGATGATGCTAACAATGTTGTCTTGAACAGATTTAAGCAGAGCAGACAAAGATTTAGATGGGACATAAATTAAGAATGACAAAAAGACTGTTGACCAGAATATGCTTTTCCTCGAGTGGTCAGATTACAGCTTGCTGGTTATATCTAATTTACTAAAATAATTATTTTGGCTTGTGGTCCACTCTTTACTATCCCCTTTGTTTGAATCCATAACCCTGCATCAAGTAGTCAAAAGTGTATCCATTGCTTAAGTAAAATGTGAATATCCTGTTGGATACAACAGGGCACATGGGTGGAAAATGATGAGGATACAGGCATTCTGGTCAAGACCAGCTCTGCTCCTTGGACTGAAATTGGCATGAAAGCATGCACAACTCAGGATTGGCTAGAGACATGAAGAAGGGAAATTTATGAACAGATTAGGGGCCCAGGTCCCTAATTCTTAGGGCCAAGGTCCCTAAGAAAATAATAAGCAAAAGCCTTCTGCAGGTCTGAGATTTGCTATTGTGGTTTTCTGGTGTGCATGGGTGGTCTTTTGCCTGATGTTTTAAGATTTATTTTTTAATTTCCTCATATGGGTAATATTTGGACTGGCAATTCTCAAAGTGTTCTGTGAAGCACTTCTAGTCTTGTGTGTTGTCCATGTAGCCATATATCATGCAGCTCAGAGCTTGTTTGTTTACTTAGTGATTCTCATTCTAATTTTGCTTGGGGCTATTCTTAATGAATGGAAAGCAAAATATCAGAATAGAGCAAAGGGTAAAGATCTGATGACAACCTGTGGAGTAGTGTTACATTCTGTTAATAATAGACACATAGGACTTAGTCTAGGAAAATTTATACTATAATCCAGCAATATAACCAAATTCTAATTCACTGGGATATAAAAAGATGCTCTCAATTAAAACTGGATAAAAGTAAAACTACCTTGGTTCGTCTTGGTAAAGACACTTTAAGTATCCCTGACTATTGCATAGCTAAGATTTATTCTACAAAATTTTAAGGGTATAGAAGAATAAAAGACTCAGATGGGTGTTGAGAATTGGGCTTGTGTTTCAACATTGCTCTAAGTGCCTGAATCTCAGAAAATTAGTGTAAAAGATTAGGTAGCTATTGAATTTATGTGTACATTTGTGATATAGTGTATGTGTGCTGACCTGAGCTTTTTTTCTTTTTATATCTTTTCTTTGAATAACATCTTGTTGATGTCTTTTCATGGCTTGCACTTAATACTGTGCTATATTATAAATAGCATCATCTAAATATATTTCGAATGTATCAAGGTGAAAACCTCATATTTATGTTGTGCTTTCTTGCAGGGGCTGGTGTTTTTTTCCTTTCTTGTGCTGAAGGAGAGCAGATCAGCTTTCTGTTCGACTGTATCGTCCGTGGCATCTCCCCGACGAAGGGCCCTTTTGGTTTGCGTCCAGTCCTACCAGGTTAATATAGGAAGTATAGAGTAACTGAGCAAAGTAGGAACTTGCCATGTCTAGCGCTTTATTGCTGTGATTGTAAGAACAGCTTGCAGATACTAAGGGTGTAGAAAGTGCAAAGTGGTTTTCATTCTGAAATGTCGCAGTACAGATCTAACAGTTGAAAGTACCTAGTTCCCCCCTGGTGCTCTGGCTCATTCATATTCCTGGTGATATTGTTAACTCTAGCCTTCTCTTATTTAACAGTACTAAAATATGGCACTTGGGATTGAAAGGAACCCTAACCTCTAGTTTTAAACTTACATAGTTCAACTTGGATCAATGTCTGCATTACTATTTCGATAGTTTAATGGAAAACTAATTTCTAGGGTATTTTGAATTCATCTGAAACACTTAGAATGAAGTCTTGCCAACCTCAGAAAGCTTTCAGGCCTCCACATCACATATCAGTTTTGCAGCTTGAGTTTCTTTTCTGATGTGCAAGGACTAAATTCCTTTTCCTATTTCATGGTAAAAGCTGCATATACTGTAATGTCTAGAGGGGGAATTTGATGGCATCATAGTAAGCCCTGTTGCCTTTTCACTTTAGCAGATGAAGAAGTATAATACTGAGTCAGAATGACTGTGTCGAACAGGGAAAGAATGTCAAAATGAGAGTGCAGAAAAATATCTGCGAATTGTCAGTGGGATGTAGTGGGAATAGGCAGCAAGAATGGTGAAGGACAAGGTGGGATCTGTGGGAAATACTTATTTTTTGTATCAGTGTTAGACAGTTAATAGGAGTTTGTCAGGGTTTTAATAATGTTATAAGATTAAGATAATTGCAGGAAGGAAATGTGATGGGAAAAATTAGATCTGGATGCAAAGCTTGTGAAAATAATTATGAAAAATTAGTTAAGCTAAATGCAAGGCTCAGTTCATCTCTTATTTCCCATAGATTTAACACCAAAGTAAGGTAAGCATTATAGTAGGCAATAAAACCTCATTCTTATATGATGATCTGCGTTTGCATTCAAGTAAGTGGAGTTGTTAAAAAAGCAAACAACAAAAACCCAACGACAGAAACCCAAAAGAGCAGCACAGGTACTTAAAGCTCTGCTATTGAACATGTTTTTTTCTGCATATCTGAAAGTGTATTACACATATACAACTTCTAAATTTTTCATTTAACAAAAATTTGTCTAGAAAAGTTAAGCCTACAAGTAACTGTTCTGCTGTCTTTTATTATTATTTTTAAAATTTTAATTTAAATGGCACGTTCTTTGAAAAACCTTTTTTAAGAGGCATGTAGAGGTAAATGTGCTTTCACATCTTAGTTATCAACTCTGGCATCTGTCGGTTGTTATACATAGCCATTTACTACATTCCCTTTTCTCTTTACGAACTCTATCCTCACTGAAGTGCATAAAGTGGATGTGGAATATCCTGGGGGTGATCTGGTGGTTTTTGTAAGGGAAAACCTCTTTTCTGAAGTCTTTTTCTTTTGTCTTCTGTGCTTGATGAGCTTGCTGCTAAAATGAGGTGAAGATAGACTCAGCCACTTGATTTCACTTTGTTTCCCTGACAGGAAACACTTTGTTTTACTGGCAGGAGCAGTGTTCTGTAGGGAACTGTACTCACATTCTTGCAGACTCCTTTTTCCAGGCTACTTTGACCTCTGTAACTTACATTTCCTTGCATCTTTACCTTGTCTTCCCCAGTTTGTTGTTACCCCCATGTATATGTCCGTTCACAGAAAATCTGTATTTTTTAAGTTCTCTTTCATTTATTAATCCCATGCAGAAGCTTGCATAGAGCTGTTTAAGGCATATACAAGTGTACAATAGTAGTGAATCATTCATAAAGTAATTTTACTTACCAAGTATGCCATTACACAGAATGTAGTAAACCTTGAAAAGGTCAGGTCCCTACCAGCTACATACTGTATCTGGCAAGAGTATTGAAATTTGCCTAACCTTTTGAAAAGGTTAGTTATTAAATAGATTAATCATCTGCACACCTCTGGTAACTAGATCAAAACTCAGTGTTACTCATACTTACTGTAGAGCAGAATGCTACACGGCCTCAACTGAGCTTTATACATGCGGTATTCTGCTTTTGCGTAATTCAAAAGCTTTTGTAGGAAGCGGTCTTCTCTCCACAGTTTGCTATTTGAATTTGGCTTCTTGCTATTGCCTGTACCTTTCCAACTTAAACATGAAATATGCTTGAATAACTCTTAGGTATTTTCAAGAAAGGGAAGAAAAACACAAAAGACAGCTGTACAGGGAAAAGTATGTAATGTGGTGAAAAAATGTCACAATATTGGTGTTCTTGGACACCAATGTACACAACACAATTATAATCTAAGTGAGGTTATGCAGTCAACATCTGCTTACTCTGTCTTTGGAAGAAGGGTAATTAATGAACCCAGTGGCTTCATATACAAACAGCTCAACCATATGGTTAAATGGAGTGCTGAAATATTTGTGTTAGCATGAAATTAACAGGAAATGGTCAAGGCAGGTTTGAAGAAGACTGAAAAATGACCGGTTTTCTTACTTTTACTTTCCAAAGTGATTCTTTAAACAAATGCAAAATGCACAATATCCAAAAACAGTTTGTAAATTGCAAGTGCAAGGGATGTTTACTCAAGTAAAATATTCATATCTTTTCTGGATCGTAGTTTTGAAAAATATACTTATTCCCTTAAAACTTGGTGTAACATAGATATATGAACACTATATGTATTTTATTATGTAATGTGTCAAATATGTAATGAAAATGCTGTGCAGTGAAACTCAAACTTGACTGATTATTGAAAGCTATCAAAATCTGGTCTAATCTCTCCTAGCTGACCTGCTTTAAGCAACAGTTTAGACTAGAGAACTCCTGAGATCCCTTCCAACCTGAATTATTCTCTGAATTTTTGGGAATGGTATAAAATGATTATGAATATTCTCATGATAAAAAGATTTCTATTATGTGTGCATCTAAAATATAATGGAAAAGGAAAAGAACATTAGATGTTTTACAGTTTACTACTGTGTGGTACTTATTTTGGGAGTTCATTAATTCTGCCAAATTGTACCAAAATACTCCTGTTGGGATCACCATTAGGAGATTGGAGGGTTTTGGTTGTTAAAGGCTGCATGATCAGGTCTCAAATTTAAGACATATGGCATTGAGTGGGAATGCCAAGGTAGTGTAGGTATCTGTAGATGTTTTTAGACAGCGTAGCGTTTTAAATGAAGGACTCCAATGAGTGGCAGGATGTGTTTGGATGGCTTGTTTTCCCCAGCTACTAGCTGGAAGATATTGACTACTTGCATAGTCTCTTTTTCTTTTGAGAAGATATTTAGAAACCAGACCAGAGAATTTCATGTTCTGGGCTTGACAGAAGTCTAGGTATTGGCATAGTCATGAACACTGATTGCATGGTTTGTAATCTGTACTGAATTTGCATGTGTATTATCTGACAAATGTTTGTGTATCAGATGTGTGTTGAACTCCTTCTTTTCACTAACAAAATTCATCTCAAACTACAAACATGAACACAACAAAGGCCCAACAGGTGATAGTGATGTTTTTGATTAATGGGTAGAGCAGTGTTCTCTAAATCTAAGGCTATGGGACAATCTAGTCCTGCAGGCTGGAAAGACCTCAAGTGTAATCATGGTAGTCTGGATGCTCTCTCTTAATTCTGGAAGCTTTTTCAGGCTGCTCTATTACTGACTGGAGTGTGCAGTGCTGCTTGCTGAGGATCTACCTGATGCTCTTTCTCTTTGTTGAAGCTTGATACACCTTTGGCCATCGCAAGACAGCTCTGTGGCTGCCTTCTGCAGTATCTGTACTAAGTGAATCCTCCTCAAGCTTTTAGGACATCTTTTCATTTCTCCATCTTACGAGGTGTGGAGATGTTAGCACGAAGGTGATGGTCCAGGCCTGATTTGCAAATGTGCCTACAGTTACAAAGATAGAAAGAAACGACAGATGTTCAGCCTAACTTATCTAACTTTGTTTAATGAAGTAATTAACCAGTGTTGCATTTTAAAGAGGCATATAATCAAGCATATCTTGGGTAGTAGCTGACATAACTTGATACAACACATTTTTTCCTGACAGGTGCTTACTAAACAGCCCTGGCGCTTTGAATTACTGTGACACATTATTTGTATGTTACCAAAGTATCCAAAATCTCCCACGATGAGCAGCTGATGTGGCTATAATGAATATCCACCAACGTAATATAAAAATAAAATCACCATCAAAGGCATTTTAAGTCCAGCCAGATTTGATGTAATCCTTCCCCTTTGTCCCTAAAGCAGCAAATCCTTCAGAAGATTTGAATGAATGCCTCACATGAAAGATGGTTTTTCATAGCAAGGGATCCATTTTTGTTTGCAAAATGATAACACACTTTCTTAATTGGAAGACCTGAATCTTACTGCCTAAATTCCATGGGAGTAAATCACGTTATAAGATACATTTGTTAAGGGTCTGGGAAATGAAGGTACTAATTGCTCTTGGAGTTGGAGCTACTGCAGGATGTTGTGTAGGAAGAAGCTGTCTGAACTTCCTTGGACAGCTGTCTCGGTGCTGGTCATGCTGCTTCTATCTTCCTGAGTTAGTAATATAGTAAATTACTATGCAGTTATTTAGAGGCTTTGTATTGTGCCTGCAGAAGGTATAGGATGATGCCAACAAATCCAACTTTACTATTCAAGGCCTCCTCACTTTTATAATTTTTTAGGCCATATTTCTACCCTCATGTGACTGGAGGTATTAGGTTGTGTGCCCTCCAGTAAGGACTGGTCTCTAAAAATTAGCTGCCCGTGACTTCAGTTCTTAGCCTGATCTTGTAGAAGAACCTTCTGATTAGTGCTTGGTAGTCTGTAACCAAAAATACTTGTATAAGAATCTGATGCTTCTGGGAAATGGTACTGTCTGTGTTCTCCATAACAGGGGCCTTGATTATTAGCAGATAAGGTTCAGGGCAAACCAAAGGTTTTGGAAAGACTGATGGACAATTATCTTTAATATCTGCCTAAGACTTAAAGTCTATATGTGTTTGGCAGGTTTTGAAACTGTTTCCCTAGGTATTTCCTAGTATTTGTTGAAAAAGGGTTTTTCTAATCAATATTCCACAAAACTGGGAAATGAGAGGTCACAGCACGCAACTAAGGACCTAATTTTATATCCACCTTTTATACATAGACAGTCCTTAAGGGGAAGTTTGACTGAAAATATTATTAGTCCTGTTGGACAGGCAGTATGCCTAGAGATTACATGTTGTTGGGTAAAATGTGTTGTGTTCTGTAGCTGTGTAGCTAATAGGAAATGTGGCTTTTAGAAGCAATTAAATATGTGAAATACGAGCTTACTGATTTGCTTCAACTTCCTTCCTACCTTCCCATCTTGTATTTTATTATAGGCTATTTTTGCAAGATCAGTTGTTTGACAAGGTCTTTTTAGATGTGTCTTTTGCAGTCTGTAAGACGGATATCAGTTACTAAAAACCCAATAGTTGTGTATGTGCCCTAGTAGTGTTCTTAAAATCTATATTTATCAAGTAATCATATTCTGAGGAAAGGGGCATGATCTTTCCTACTTACAGGTTTTGCTGTGGGAAGGGTTAGTGTCTGTTGCATCTTGGTTAGACTAATTTGCTGATCTGTTATGCCAGCTTTCTACTCAAAGTGCTCATAGAACATCTTTGTTGAACCCTTTTGGACATAAAGGCATTTAACTTGATACAGCAGAGTAGCTGGAACAGAGGACATTAAAAATAGATTCAAGCAGCAGCCGGTATTGCTGTATGCTACTGAGCTGATCCTTGCATGGACCTGTCTAGGTTGCACCATACGTGCTGGTGGCCAAGTCATGTATTTTTCTTTGGCAAAGGTCCATATGGAAACATTGGGGTTTTGTTTGAGTAAGTTTACAGTTTTGTTAAGTAAGTTACACAGGTTTGAACTAGTCAATGTTTATTATGGATTGTATTGCAATGGAAATAAGAATGAAGACCTAACAATATAACCCATATCAAACAGTCCTCTTTTCTGTTTTTTAATTTTAGAAGGTGTCAGACACTGAAATCAAGCACTGTTTGAGCTGGGACACACAGAAGTCACAAACTGTGTTTGTCACGTGCACTGTTGCCTCGTCCCTGTTAAACCATCTTTGATTTCCAACATATGCTGTTATAGGAGGACTGTGTGTGTGTATGGCTTGTCCTGCTCAGATTGCTGACTGCTAAAGATGGAAACCCTCTTTACATGGGAAAGAAAGTTCAGCATTGTCACTTCTGTTACTGTGATGCACTTGGATCTATCCAGGGCAGATCAGAAAGTGAAATACATTTAGGGAGCAGAGTTGTGGCAGCTTGTTTCTCAGGTAGTTAATAATTTAGGGACTCCCATGGAGCTTCAGCTCACCTGGCAGTGCTCTTTCCCCTGATTGTGATCTTGATTTGACTGCTGTGTTGACAGCATCAAACCCAAGTATTTTAACAGTGAAAGACCTGGAATGAAAATGATTTCTTTTCTTTCATAATTTCAACTGTTTCTTGTCTTACTAACTCAACCACAGCAATGTATAGCCTTTTTAATCCTTTTTTCCCCCTCTTATTAAATGATTCAATAATTAAATGTTTTTGTGGTATGTTACTACTACTCAGTTGATCAGATATACAAGAGCAGCAGTTGCGAGAAAGCTAACCTGTTTTATGTCATTAATTACTTTCTCTATGTAATTAAAAGAGCTACTGAAACTCCTGATGCTGGACAAGCTAGCAGACCATATCCTTTGCCACTGATCTACATGACACACTTCCCAGTGCTATTTGAAGAAATCTGTAAAATTTCTCTTGGGATTATGGTTGTTATTATTTCCAACATCTTTTTTTATTGTTGTGCCTGGCTAGAAACAAAATGGTTTAGAGAAAACTGGCCTGTTTTACTGATGAAAGCTCTTCCACATTCTGTTTAACTTTTGGTCTTTCTATTGGAATAGAATGAGCCTTCTTCAGTGAAGTAGCTTCAGCTGGAATGGCAAACTCACTGAAATGTATGGGAAAACCCCTGATAATATGTTTTAGGAGTGTTTTTTGTATTCAACATGAAGACAGAGAACCACCAGGTTACTTATTTCATCTCTGACTTCTGAACTTAATGACCTGAACATCAAACTTGAAAGCAATGTCATTGTAAATAAGTGATCTGGATTGGAAGGTATCAGATGGTTTAATCGCTATGACTCTTGAGTTTATGATGTAGATTTGTAAACTCGTGGGTTGAAAAATTTGGTCTTTCTTGATGATAAAATTCCCAAGGAGTTCAGTGAAGTCAGGACACATTTTACAGGTCACATACTAGTTTTCAACTCCTTTAGACCTGCTGGATGCTAATTTTCCCTGTAGCTAATGCCTTTGATGCTGTGCTTTTCAGGGTTCTGTCTCTGGTGGTAACTCTTACAGACATTGGGCATAACCTCTGAAAGTGTCTTTGATACTTAAAATTATAACTTATTATGTAGCATTTCTCCAGGATGTGCTTGAAAGCAGATTGACCCATACATTTTCCAATCAGCATTTTCACTTTCTTTGTTAGAAGATCAAACATGAGAACATAAGAATAGCTAACATTCTTATCTAACATGTCTTCTTTTTTTCGTTCCTTCTTTTTATATATTTTCTATGTTCCTTCTCTTTTATTTACTTTTTTCTATTTCTTTTTAAAGATCCAAGTGCAAATCCAGCCTATTCAGAAGAAAGATTGGCTCATGAAGCTTTGCAATTAGAAAAGCGCTTGAGCTTGCTGTCCCATACAAGTCGCCAGGGCAGCGGAGGTAAGCAATATCTTTAATTGAATAAAAATAAATGGTGTTTCTTCCTTCCCAGGTTTTAGAAATGACCATATGTATATAATTATAAAAAGCTGAGTTTAAAAGAAAAATAGTAGAAAACGGTCAAGATATTTGATTTTGCTGCTGTTGCTTGTGGGGTGGTTCTTTAACAGAATTGTCTGAAGTCCATTGATGTAGATTGGAGTTTTTCAACTGAGCAGAGTGAGTTTCAAATCAAATGTTACTAAAACAGGAAAATCCATTAGTATGCTGAATCTTACTGAATTTGTGCATGTGTAGCTTTCAAAGAACGATGTCAAGTTTGATACCTGATCTAGTACTGGACTCCAGCTTGTGAGATGGACTGACTTGTGTAGTTCACACATCAGGCTTACAGCAGATTTCGTTGTGAAACCTAGGACTCCTATGCTTTGCTTCTAAGTGCTACTGTTCTTGCTCTTTGTGGTGCTATTTGTACATGTTCCTTCTGGAGCTGTTTATCTATCAAAGTAGAATTGGTGTCTAGCACTGGATTTGTAAAAGGGCCTACACCCTGAACTGCTATTCGAATTGTTTAAAGCAGAAGTTAGATCCTCAAAGCATCTGCCTTGCTCTTGACTCTAAAGCCGATGAGCATGAAAACAGCCTTGCGAAAATTCTCAGGTGGTTACTTATGTGCCTCTATACACATCCATGGCTACTTTAGTCCTGACCCTGCTGTATAATGTGCTCTGTGACTAAACTACACTGAGACTTCTGAGGTTTTTCTTGGCTAGCACATAACTACTAGACTTGACTAGATTAATGGAAAACAAATGAGACTTGATAGAGAAGCATGTTTGGTTGGTTTGTTGGTTTTGTTTGTTTGGGTGGGTTTTTTTGTTTCTTTGGTTTTTGGTTTTTTGGTGGTTTTTGATTTGTTGTTTTTTTTTTTTTTTTTTTATAATTCAGTCACTCTGGTTAGAAAACATGGCCCGAGTTCAAATATCTTCTCCTAAGAATGTTATAATCCTCTGAGAATGAGGATCCTAAAGTTTTTCATATTCTGGTCTTTGAGTATATCATAGGAAAATTAAATAGTTGTGTTTGTGGGATATATCATAACAACAAGACTATCCGTGTAGGTTTGGTGGGAAAACATTTGCCTGAATCTGAAGACAAAGGTTCTGCCACTGTCTTGGAGAACATCCAGCTCTACAGAGTTAGAGCATTTTCTTCAAGACTGTGGGAGAGCATCCCTTCCAGAGCTCTAAAGTGCCTAAAATATTTTTCTAAGAGAAGCAAGATCAAATAAATTCAACAATCTTATTTTTTAAATGAAAATAGGTGGGTTTGTAAGCAAAATTAATTTAACAATTATATTTCTTCTTCTGGGTATGTTGCTGAGACCTACACTAATATTTTTGTAACTTGTACCCTCTCTTTAGAGAGCTGTGTGATTTAATCTCAGGAGTTACATTCACACAGGGGTCACAAACCGGTGTCATGCAATGGGCACTGGGGGAAAAGAAAGAATTAGATTTCATGGTATGAACATTGCTATTGTGTAACAGTGTATATCAAGAATTACTCTGTGAAGAGCAGGAGAATTGTTCTAAACTTTCCCTCAACAATTGAGAATAGAAATAGCCGAGTAACTCCAGGAGCTCAGGTTACAGTTTGTAGTGGAAACTTTTACATTCTACTCCATCTGGCAACTTACTGCCCGAGGTTCAAAATTAATAAAATGCATTAGAATTAATACCAACAAAATGACCCTTCTGTCAGCCCTTGTTTACACAAAGAAGAAAGGTTTAAGAAGGAAGAAAATAACATTGTTGACTGTGTCTGTTGTTAATAGAAGGTGGGTTTTTGTTTTGTCTCTTCATGTTTGTGTGTTTGGCTTTTGTCCTAAGGACCTTTCATACCAATGTTTAACTCTTTTCTTTCATATTCTGTCTTGGGTAGCAACAGTTACCTGTAGAAGTGCCCTCCTTGCAAATATCAGTGAGAAAAAAATACCAAAACCCTTGCAATATATGCGTAAATGCCTCATGGGCCATCCTTTTGTATGCAAAAAAAAAAAATAATAGTAGTATTTTCATTTTTGTTCATTACAGCGATGTGTACTTATGTTTTGGTATGGATATTATGGAGAAATACAGTGTAGGAGAGCTCAGAGGAGGGAACAGGACAGTCTTAAGTTTGATTTTATTTTTGGGTCTCTAACATTCACTTTGTCATTTAGATAAGATTTAAATAGAGAAAATAAAGTACAAATAAGATAATAAATCGGTTGGTACGGCTCAAATATAAACATAGAAACGTCTCATATGGTTTTGCATTACAGTAACAAGGTTTTCTTCAGAGCATCCTCAGCTATTCTGAGCATGAGACTTTGTGACTATTCCCTGTGATTTAAGATAGGAGCATCTGAAATAAAAACAATTAACTATCCAGAATATGATTGAAAAGGGGAGAACTTGGTGCTTAAACTCTAAAAATTTAATCCTGAATGCATTATGTTCCACAATGTGGTAGGGTTATGGCAAGATTACGTACTATTGCATTTTATTTTTCCTTTGGGGATAGAAACTATTGCAGGAATTGTGGCTTTGTGACAGAAGTTCCCCTTACAAAAAGCAGATGGAATCTCAGGGTCCTTTGCTGTTTGTTAATGCTTGCAATGCTTCAATCTGTTGATTGTGTTTTGACGTGAGATTGATGTGTTCTGCTTTTCTAGGAGACGAGAGAAGTCTTTCAAGCTCATCTTCAGATACCAGCCACTCGGATGTCAGTGTTGGGAGCAGGATGACAATTTGGCCTGAGCAGTCTTCAGCCAGCACTTCTCAAGAGAGTCATGGACTGGCAGCTGCAAAGGGCATTCATCTCGGGGAAGAAAAGACCCTTCCAGAAGGGGCACGTGGCACCACTAAACCACCTCCAAAGCCCCTCCGATCCAGACAGCTACAGGAAATAGGTCGCCAGAGTTCTTCTGACAGTGGGATAGCTACTGGTAGTCACTCTTCTTATTCTGGAAGCTTCTCCTCCTATGCTGGGAGCTTGGACATTTGCCAAGGTGATGAGTTTGGATCATTGCTAAGCTTGCCTTTGAACTTTCCTTCGGATCAGAGTTTATGTACTTGTCCTCACAGTGAGCCCCAGAGAGGTGCAGGGTCAGAGTATCAGGTTCCCAGCTCTCTCAGACACATTTATGATATACCCAGGAGTTTGTTACAGGCAGCTTCCAAAGACGTGCAACCGAAAAGCGCGGATTCCACGCTATCCAAGGACCAGGCTCTGTTGCCTCAAGGTGCTAGTGACCCAAAACTGCTGCTCCCACACTTGGAAGCACGGAGGATACCTGAGCACAGCCAGGACAGAAGGAGGCCTCCATCCTTACTGGCAGAAAGCAGCAAGGACTTCAGTGATGAGACCTATGTGGATTTTGTCTCGAGGTGGTCAGACACAAAGCCACAAGGACAGGTGTCAGACTCCAAAAGTAGTGAGCTGTCACCTCCTGGTGGGCCCTCAGCTGACCCCTGTGACACATGTAGCCCCCACCTCGGGATGACAAGAGCTCTTTTTTCAGCTTGTCCAATCTGTGGTGGACTAAAGGTAAATACCTAACACTGAGCAGATGCGAATGAGCCTTACTTAATATAGCATGATTAGTTTAAAGTGACTTAAGTTACAGGTCATAAGTGCTATTGCTTCCTTTATAATTTGAACAGTTAATAACTTCTGTGTTGTTTATGCTCAAGTTGAGAGGCTTAGCACACGGTTTCCTCAAAATCTGTGCCTGATCAAAAAAACGCTGATCCATATAGGCCATCAGTCATTGCTTTTAAATTGACCAGTTTGGGCTTTTGGTTTATGAGAGTGGCTTATAGCGACAGGGATAGAAGCTTTACAGGCACTGAGAGTGTTGAATTTGTCATGTAATAGTAATATAGCATGAAGGACATTGATCTGCCTTGCTGCTGGTATTTCAAAAGAAAGAAGAAGGGAGGTCAAATAGGGGGTTGGAACTAGATGATCTTAAGATGTTTTCCAACCCCAATTATTCTGTGATTCTATGATTGTATGTGCTGCTCTTAAGGTGACCACAGTGCATATTTTTATATTATTGATGTTTTTGTTTATCATTGTACTTCAAGCATGTCTTGCATGAAAAGCCAGATTAGCAAAGCTTCTCTCTGGGGAAAGAGAAGATTGTCAAGTCAGCATAGCAATCCATAGCAGATCAACTAATCCAGTATTATAACTGGACAGTGACAGATACTTTAGAGGAGGATACAAAAACTCATGAGTGGCCTACTACTAGTGTAGTGTATTTGCCAGAAATACTGTTTCTGATCACCAGTTACATAAAGACTTAAACCCTAAAGTACTGAGATTCATACGCCTTCCTAAACACATTTGCTGGTATCTGTTACTATGACTTTGATATTCTCATAAATTCTTCTTGAACCTTGCTAAATTCTTGGCTTTTTATGGCAGTAATTTTCATACATTAATTATGCATTGCGTGGAAAAAAAAGTGTCTGTTTTTACCCATTCTGGAGAAGACTTTTTTTCTGAATGTATTTGCTAAACCAGAAGGCAGCAAAGCTGCTTGTGTTGGTGAGCTGTTGAAAGGCTGGGAAGGTTAGAGGGAGTGCTCAAATTAGAGAATGGGTGAAATAGGGATTCAGTAAGAGAGACTTTTGGTTAAGGAATTAAATACTTCCATTGAAGTGCATACATCTTAGTTGAGCATGTGAGATTACATAAATCAATGACGAGTGCTTGAGCGTATAGTAAGTTATGAAGAAAGTAAGCTTATAAACTTGAGGGATTATTTTCTTCTAATGTGGTGTTTCATGCATTTATATTGACTGCCTTCACATCCCTCATAAGGCCTTATAAGGTTTTGCTACACTGATCATTAGGATGATCAATTCCTTTCTAAGATCATCCTTGCCAGCTATCTGCACCAAAGGCCCTCTAGCCTAATTCAGCTTCCCATTTCTGCTCTCTGTGCAGTGCAGGCAGAGGGATGCACAGCAGTGTATCTACTGATGGCTTCCTGTCTCTGCTGCCTGTAAGTAGAGAGAAGTTGGGAAAAATGCACAAGACTGTTTCCTGGAAGGGCTCTGCTCTGGGATCAGGAAGCTCCAAGATGGCTTTGTTATAGGCAGCGAGGAAAGAATTAGTAAAGGTACAGTTAACTCACATAGCCTAAATGTTTCTGAGTGATCTGAATTGTCAGTTTAGACATGACCTTATAAGAGTTTACTCTGATACCTTTGGCAGACAGGAAGCTGAAAGTGAGTATTCCATTGTATATCTTCAAAGCCATTGAAGGCTAAATTATGTCACTTCTTTAACGTTGACCCTAACAACATGCACACCCAGATGTTTTATTGCATAGTGCTGTCATGTTTTGTGATGTTTCTAGTTGGCCTAATAGTATCAGTTGGCAAGAATTTCAGGAATTGGCAATATTTAAACAAATTTAGTGTAACCCTCTTACTAACTCTTGTTTTAGTATGAGATATGCACATCTGCTGCTTCTTTTTTTCTTTTCCTACTCATTTATAAGCAGTTGAGAAAGAAGTCGGATTAATAGAATGATTCAGGGGTTTGTTTTTACTTGTAAAAGGAAAAAATAACCTTTTGATACATTGTCCTGGATTCTTAATTTTCAAGAAGAGTTATTTTAGTAGTATTTAATGGACATGGTCTTTGGCTCTTCTCATGATGAATACAGTGAAAGCACAAATCCATATGCTGTAACTAAAAAATAATTCTTATTCCTTGTGCTCTGAGCATAATATGTTTAAGGCGTAGTTAGGGCCAAGAGGAGCTGATTTATGGATTAATGAAGGCTCCAGTTTTTTACATTTATTCAAATTTGTGTTGAGAAGGTTTTAGTGTTTGGAGTTCCTTTGCAATTTCAAGCTAAGCTGTTAATTAAATTGTGTTGATGGTTTTTAAATGCCTGCTATTTAAAGTGAGTTGCCTGAGTTGAGGAAAGTCTGTGGCAGTAATAAAAGATATAAACATTGGTTTGTTTTTTTCCCTGTATGTAAACTTTGGCAAATTAGGGTTAGATTTGGGCATGTTGTATGTGTGTGTTGGAGTTCAGCATGTGAAGAGTTGGAGGCAGTTTGCAGGATGAAGACTTGCGTATGTAGGAGGCATGGTAGCGTTTGTGATTGGGATTGACTTGGTTAAGAACCACCTGCTCCACTTATAACAAGAATGAGGATGAGCATAGGGACAGCATACCCTGAGAAAGTGCCAAGATTCAAACAGAAGATAGGGCAAGGAAGCCTTTCTGTTTCACTCTGGATAAAGAATAGAACCAGCATGAAGAAAGTCACTAAATATTGTTTATATTATTTCTATATTGTATTTCACATTAGGCACTGGGCATGCAGGGTGTTTTGCTTTCTGTTGTATGTTATTGTAGCATGCTCAAGATGTCCTTCTTTACTAACTAAACAAGGTGTGCCTTTCCTATGTAATTTTTGCCTAGGCAATTTCAGTGCTATAGATGATTGGAGAGATGAAATAATTGTGTTTTATAAGTATATTTTAAACTCAGAATGTTGGATTGTTATGAGAATTCTGAGTAAGCTGTACAGATTTATTATTAGACTTATTATATTTTCAACTACTTATCTAATACTATTTTGATGAATAGAAATTCACTGTATGCTTGTTGCTCTGTAACTTCATTTGATGCTATAGTTTGAGAAATTCTGTCAACCTTTTTTATAGGGTGCTTTTTTTACACCACCATTGTTTGTAAATTTTCTTAGAAGTCTGAAAAATAAAATTATTTTCCACCTGGTTTTGTCCTTTTCCATCTCACGAATGCTGCTTTTAGTTTTGCTTTGCTTTTTGTCCCCTGACCTTCATCTTCTTGCAATTAGAATTAATATGGAATGATTATGGCTGTCTCTTCGCACTACTTAGTGTTATACTCAAATCACTCTTGACAGCTCAAAATGTGGCTATTAGTACGAATGACTTTTATGTATGTCTAGCTCACCTTAAACTCATATTTATATCAGTAGGAGTTCTTATGTATGTAGAAATACAGTCTTGATTATTGCTTTGGTAGTTAATTTGCCATGATAGAGGAGAAAAGAAAGTCAGTTTGTGTGTGGCTGTTATCATCAATCTTGGGTTTGTATTCAGCCACCTACTTTAGTTGGTGATTTAAAAATACCAAAACCTCCTTGGAGACAATGGACACAAATCCCCCTTGTATTTGTATAGTTCCTGCTACCACAGTAACTGTATGCCTCAGATTTTGAATCTCACAGTGTGTCTATATAAGCAGAAATATAGGAATGCTATGCTCAGGATGCCCAGAAGAAGTTAGGGTTTTGACAGGTAGCAGGGTTCACAGTGGTGGGTGCCTAAGAATTGTTCCCTATACAGTACAGGGAAATCTGGTACCTGCCTTGGAGTGATGTAGATCTCTGTTTAATGGGGAGTTGCTTTCTTCAGCTAATAGGGAATTTACCTCTTTTAGTTTGTTCTGTAGAAACTGCTTTTATTTGCATTACAACTTTAAAGGAAGGCATGTGTGTACTGTGATCCTTGAGCAGGAACTTTACTCATTTTATTTAATAAGGCAGCATCATGTCAGTGCTGGGCTTAGTAATCACATACAGCCTTTTGTGAGCGCAAAGTCTCGGCGTACTGGAGCTAGTATGAATACCTGTGTTTCCACTGTGCACTGTAGACCTGGTAGAGACTAAGCCTTAGAGAGCAAGGCTGGTGTGTCCTCAGGCAGAGAAGGGGTTTGAACTCTAAAGAACATCTTGTGCTGAGGTCTGTTTTGTGGTCTTGCCCAGACTGAGTTAACCAGGGTCATGAACAGCTTGTAACTTTGTTGGGAATGCAGCCTTGGTCTTCCAAATCCTGTACAAAACCCTTAACCCAGGCTTTAGCTGGTGTGTCTCCTTTCATTGTAGATGCTGCTTTTGAAAGTGGTAAAGGAGAAGTCCTATAAGGTGTAAACTTGTGTAGTGAGATTCAAGAAATAGAGGCTGCAAACGACATTGTTACATCCATGTAACTGGGAATGTTTGGGTTTTTTAGCTTTTAATCAGATACTTTTCTAATATAGTATTAAAATAGATACCAAAGAAACCACAATATATTGCTGTATACAACTTTAATGTAGCTATCTTTTTTCTGTTGAGCCATTACTTCTTTCCCCAGGAGACTGAAAGCTTTGTGTGTTTATCTCATAGCCTGTTTATTTCCCTGATTTCTCTGAAAGTATAGGAACACAATTTTCATAATTACACACCTTTTAAATCTCTTTTCAAAGATTTTTTTTTACAGTACTGATGTGTAATGCTGTAACATTTTATGCTTCCTCCCACCTTCAAAAAAGCTACAGGCTATCTAAATCCTTAGTTGAGAGGATGCATTTGTCATCTTCTGCAGAATTGTTTCTACTTGTTTTTGTGCTCTAACCTCAGAGCTCTGGGCAGTTAGGTAACACACACTCTGTTAAAACTGTAACAGGAACAGTTTGTGCTTCAGAGCAATCTAAAAGTCAGTTGTCAGTATTATTGACCTGAATGACTGAGTTTGTGAGGCTCTCGTATGCTTTGATCATTGATTCTGGATCTTACTGGCTTCTGGCATGAATTGGAAAACTTGAATTTATGCTCTCTTCTTTTCGGATTGAATTCCAATTGTTTTTCTTTAAGTCCTGACTGTGATACATCAACCTGCAGTGAGTTGCGTCTTCCATAGCGGTATCACCACTAAATGAGGTGACAGCACTGGAAAATGATTTGGCAATCTGGCATTTTTCTTGCGTTACAGTTATTGTAAAAGGCTCTGAAAATTTTTACTATAAAGTAATGTTCTTCTTTTGGCTTTTCACAGCCTCAAAGGCATCTTTAGAAACACCAATTTCCCCACAACATTTTTCTGAAATAGAAAAAATCCATGATCACTCCTGTCCTTGACAATGAAATGCAGCAATTTCTGGAGCTGATTGTGCTGATAAAAGTGCACAGGACTGTGCAAATGAAAAACTAGAGCACCAGTATGCTCTCCAATTGAAACTGGCAGAGGAAAGGGGCATAAATCAGGTGGGTGTAGTGTCAGGCTTAGAGCTTGATTTGTTTTGTCTTCCTTTTGGTAGTTTTGGCCATGATCCCAAGGCTATCACCGAATTAGCTCCCATCCTAAGGTGCTGTTGGGTCTGCTCATGCATTGTGTTGAGATGTTGCTTATTGGAAGATCACAGGGGAAGAAAGATCTTGTTTTCTTCTCAGTTTGCCACTCTTATTTTGTACAATACCACAATGCTTGGCAACAGGCTTCACTCCCAAGCAATCGAGTGAGACCCAGCTTCCTTTTACTTTGGTGTTGCTGGTAAGGGCTCATATAACTGATCTGGCTCTTCCAAAGTTTTGTATGGAGGAGATCACTCTTAATGGGTATGACTTTGGATTTGAGATATCACAGTAAAATACAAGACATGCCAACCCTACCAGAACTGTGCAGATCTGACTTGCTTTTTGGCCTTGTAGGAGGCTGCCTTTCTTCTCACCTTAAAAAATAATACTGATGATACTCTCTGTGGAAGAATCCCCACAGCATTTCTGCTAAGAATAAAGGATTCTAATCTGAATTCAGAATAACAAGAATTAAGCTCTCAGCACTTCTTGGGATCAGGCACTAAATGGAACAGCCTATGGTCTGTGTGAGAAAAGATGTGCCTACCCCAGAAGCACTAGCAATTGAAGTGATAATAATGTCAAGAGAAGAGAGCATCTTTCCTGCGGGAGGGAATGTAGACAGCGTAGCTCAGTAGGATTCATTCTTCTGTACTAAACAGAAGTGTTGCTGGATTGTTTTTCTGCCAGAGAGCCAGTGAAGATGTCGATAAACCATGGTATTGACCTTCTATACCCATCAGAATGAGCAAAGGTGAAGATCTACCTCCTCTCTTAAATACAATCAAACCGGATAATAGCTTTTATTATTACTGCAAATGATGGCTGCTGCTTCTTCTTTGGAAGCAATAGCTTTTCAGAAGGGAGATAAAGAAATGTTTTGAAGGAAGAGGAATCTGGTAATAAAAGCTGGAAAAAATTACTCCCTTTGGAATGACGGGTTTGTGGAGCTTTTATTTTTGATCCAGTTGTAAAGAGACTCATCAGATTGCTTGAAAAGTGGCCAAGATGGGAAAATGGAAGGCTTTTTTTTTTTCTGCCTTTGTCTCCTTTTTTCTATACAAAAATCCATGTTCTTCTGGAAAAATTCTACAGAATCCTATAAAGTGTTAGCAGACACTTTCTACCTTCATTTTCTAGAAGGGAGAAAGTAAAATTCACCTGGAGAAAAAGAAACCACAAAAAGACATTAGGAAAGCACGAATTACATTGAGCAGGACTCAGCAGGAAGCAAATAACTCCAATACCAGCCCTGGATTAAGATTCCTAGGTTTGATTCCCCTGTGGTTCATCTCCTTCCGCAAGATCATAAACAAAGCTATTTTAAAAATCCTCAGTTCCTTGACTTGCATTTCTGCAAAACATTTCTCGTGTCTACCAACATTATAGTTTTAAGATGATGGACTAAAGGCTATGCGGAAAATATTCTGTTTTGATTAACAGTCACTGATATCAGAGTAATTGCGCGGCTCGGAAGGAATTGGCGAGTGTCAGTAGGATAGCAATCATGCGGATGGGATGTCTGGAGAGTTGACAGCAGCTCACTGTGAGTAGATGAGAGGATTGAAAATAGGCGCTCAGTAGGGATGCAGCCTTTCCCACCAGCCCTTTTTGACAGAGCCACTTAAAACTGGGAGTATGCAAATTAGAAGGATGAAATGTGTTCCAACACAATCACACAAACAATGCTTAAACTTGTCCGCAACCCATGGTAAGACATATGAGTGAAATTAGTTTTGGCAATTCAAGATGCCCAATATATTTATTACTTCAAGATATCTATGGAAATACTTACTGTCTGGCTGATAATATCCCATATGGACTTGTACTAAGATTAGATCCGTAAGGTACTGATTGTGTAGAGGTTGTGATGTAAGCAAATTCTTACTGTTTCTAATATAACTGTGCAACCCTATACCAAGTTGTATTAGTGCATTCATAAACAGCAAATAGTTTTTCCAAATATTGTCTTAGTGAAGTTTAATAATATGACAACAACATTGTCATGTGGGCAATGCGGTTTTGGCATTTGCTAGCGAGAAAACTGCAAGTGTGGCTACAAATCCACTGTGTAGCAAAAAAATACATTGAAACCAATTTGAGGAATGAATCACTTAAAAATATCTAAATGCTCAGAACAGAATGAATGCTTCCCATGGGCTGAAGAGTTAGGAAATGTGGATATTCTGTTCTGGTATAGAACTGCCTGCCAAACAGTTTTCAGGATGAACTGCTTTTAAGTTGTCATGCGATTTTATGTATTGCTTTACTATGCATAGTTATGAAGCTTCTGCTGAAATGCTAGGGACTTGTCTAGGAATAAAAGAAACGGAATTCTTTAAAGTCCACATAGTAGACAGGACCACCAAACTTATTTCTCATGCAGTTGTGCAGTCCTCACCAAAATGTCCCACTGAGATCAGCAACAGACTTGTTGCAGACTTAGCAGGCTTTCTGGCACTCTTAAAAGTCACTGAAATCAGCATAATTAAAATGTTTGATTCATAAGAGAATTGGGCTGCATGTGAGTTGAAAGAAATAAGATGAATCTCTGATATCTGAGAGACAGATTTCAGTCCCTGTCCCATAGTAGGAGTAGGATTGATTGCTCTGGACCTCAGGAAACAGAGAAAGAATCTGTACCAAACTTTGCTGTTCTTGCCCTGCCTGGCTTAGTATTGGATGCATTTTACAAACCTGTATGCTGTGTTGTCCACTGAGCTAGTTGTCCACTTCTGGTGGGAATCTGCAAAGTGCTGATGGTGTTTTGGGCACTGTCTCACTTCAAATATGAGGGGAATCCCAGGGTGCGCAAGAGAGGTAAGAAGCTTGAAATTTGGACTGGTCTAGGAATTTTGAGTTATGGTTTGATTATTGCTGCTCTGACCAGCTTACCTTGGTCTACCCAGTTGTATAATATCTGTGTCTGTATAAGGCTTACTTTTTAAGGCTGCTGTCAGGACTGATGGAATGGTGTTTCTGCAGTACTTTGGATGTGGACAAATCTATCCAAGTGCCATGGATTATAGTAAACATGATGTTTTCCAAACTGCAGTGAGAGACAAAATGTTGTTTGGCTTTTGTGTGAACTGTGGACAGAAAAAGGACACATTAGGAGGAAAACTAAGGAAGAAAATCAACCTGCCAGAATGGAGCAGCTGCTCTACTATTATTTTTTTCTTGCATGCTTGGAATTTTATCACTAATTTTTATAACCTAACAATCAGTTCAAAGTCATCCTCCATTTAATGAAAGATCACAGAGCAATGGCACTGAATGCGTTCTTTCAACAGAATTCTTCTGCATGAAGCTGAACTCAAAGAATGGTGTCTTTCAAGAGCTGCAGAGTTACTGGAAAGAAGCTGTTAATGCAAAAACCTGTACACCCAGTGGATTCAGAAAGTCTACAACTGGCGACATGGCAGTTGAAAATCTGTTCTTTCTAAGCACGGGGATTAGCCTTAGGGTTAAGCTAACAATTCTTCAGCATTTAGAAAGGAGCAAGATATCAAGAACATGCTTGAGGATATGACTGAAATTCAAGCCAAGTTGTAACAGCAGAGGAAGAATGAAAACCATAATTGTATTACTTCATGTATTATTTTCTTGAATTCTTATGAACAGGTATGCTGCATCAAATCCAGTTTTGCAAATTATTTTGATGCAATGATTTTTAATTTTGTTTTGTAGATCAAAAGCTGGTTTTGATGAAGTTTGATGCATCAGTGTATCTGTAACAACTCATAATTTCTGTGTGTGTAAAAGACTGAGCTTCCTTGGGTGGGATGGGAATGTTAAGATTAAAACAAGCAACTGTTAACATGATCCATGTGATAAACGACAGCCACGATGGAGCAAGTGAATACCAGAGTCTTACATACAGATTCTAGGCTGCAGTAAAGCACCTTTACTGCATACAACCCCTGCTTGTGTTTCTTCCTTGGTGTTACCTTTTCTGTATTTCTATGTTCCCTTTCCTAAAGCAGTGTAGATAAAAGAAAGCAGTTCTGAAGACTTTCTCTGAAGCAGCTCAATCCCACACAGGTCCAAAGGGTAGGTGGAAAAGGGGCTTTAATATTGACTTTGTGCTCCTGAGTCTTGTCACATGAGGATATTGGGCTATTCGCAGCATAAACTGCAGCAGCCAGCTGCCAATCAACTGAAATGACTGCTTCAACAGCTGGGAATCAGTGGGGCATGAACTCTGGCTGTGTTCCCTCTCCCCTAACCACATCCTCTGCAGTAGTCTGGATTCTGTGGAATCCTCTGCTAATTCAATGCTGATTGGAAGCAATTTTGAATGTACAAGAAATTTGAGCCTGGAAAATATTAAGGAAATATAAACCTTTTCCAGATCTGGTTTACTACAAGGACAGAGAAGTGCTAAGTGGGCTATATCGAGGCTAGTAACTGTATACTTGTATCCTCTGTAGCATGAGGAAGATGTTTCCAGTTGAACTTTGCCAATTTATCTCATTCCTTAAGACATAAAGTCAAGCAGAACACATGTGCTATGGAGATAACGACCATAGAAAGCTTTGGAAAACTACAGAAATAATTATACCTAATAATATATAGCAGTGCTCTCTGATACAGGAGAAGCCTGTGAGCAGCCCCCATGCATAGTTAAGTATCTGTATCCTTTAAGCTGTGCAGTTTAATTATAGTTTCATTACCTTTGACAAACCATAATTTCAGTGATGGGGTGGGGATAAAGGAAAACACTTGTCTTAATTTTACTATTTTGAGCTTTCTTTCCCTTCTTTGTCTTTCTCGTTCCACCCATTTCTTTCTAATTATGCTCATTGATTATCTTGTCAATAATTTTTTTTCTGGGAAAAGTTGACTAGCCTTAGCCGTAAATGTGAAGTTGAAAAAGAAGGAAAATGAATGAGAAGATCATATTGCAAGGCTTTGATTTTTATTCATCATAGGCTCATCATTTAGTCCACTCTAGTTCTCTCTGTGTGGAGCAGGATGCACAGGTTATAACAAGGATCCTTTTCTTCATGTCTTTATGTGGAATGGGCTGGAAGGAAGGAATCAAATAACTAGTCTAATGTAAATTGGCATAGCTCCATCGGCTACAAAACAGGCCGAAGTGTATTTTTAGTGCAAGCAGAAGCTCAGCTCACACTGTGGAACAATGTTCCTCAGGGGAAGTAGAAGAAGGGTAAGACTTTTCTTAGGGAAGTCCCTAAGCAAATGTTTCAAAATGGCAGTTACAGCTTAACATAAACTTTCTCCATCTCTAAGAATCTGCAGAGGTAGGTTTAATTTGTCTCTAACAGCTGAAATTTCACTTTACCAGCTTCTGAAATATTTTCACATTTGAGCCATTCTCCATTTACTGCTTGTCACTGTAGCTGTAGTTAAGCTGTTTGAAGAAAAGAATTCCTTCTCTTCCTGAATAGATGACTCGGACTTTAAATCTCGTTGCAGGCAGAAGACTTGAGTAAAAGGGATGCCTTATGCACTTTTGTATAATTGGTGTAATTAATTTTCTGTTAATCAGAAACTTTTTGACAAGAACCATTGTGATGTTGGTATATTTGTCAGTACAGTGGCATAAGAACTATTTTTCATAGAAAAGTTGTAAAATATCTTTTATGCACGTTTGTCAAAGCTCATCGCCTTTACTCATCACAGAAGGAATGTCTCAGTGTCAAGAAATGAAAAGTTTATTGGGCTTTTTGTCTTGCACATCTCTTCTGGTGTAAATTTGCCATAAATAACTCCTTTGCTAATCAGGAGAGCAAGGCTATCCTAATCTCTCTGAGAACATGTGTACATACGTGTCTCTGTTAATGATTGTCCTTTTCATTCATATTTAGTCTCTCCAAGCTTCATGCTAAACAGGATTCCTGTATTGGCTTCTAAAATCCTGAAATATGCCAATGCTCCCACTGCAGCAGAACTCTTGTTTCTACTGGGATGCACTCTTCTAAGAGAATGTAGAAAAACACTTCCCATGTGTGAAGCCCTCCTAATTTCACAGGCATTTCTTTAGTACTGAGATGCTCAGTGGTGGCACAGGATCATGGGAGGTGTTGCATTCAGTCTACGTACACCTTGCCGCTCCTGTTTCCTCTATATGCTGAGCAAGAAGATTGAGATGAAAACACCACAGTGCTTGTTATTTTTGTGGTAGAATCAAGTCTGCGATACTCATACCTGTTTGATCCCCTTCTGGGCCTTATTTTCAATGGTGTGGTAGTTTTGCTGGAGTTTCTTCCTTCAGTGGTTTTTACTTGGTGCAGAATGAGTGGAAATTAGCAGATTTGTTGTACAAAGAAGCTCAGACTAGCAAATGTGGGGAAACTGAGTGTATTTTAAATATCAAATGTTCTTGTAGAAGTGTAATGCTACCCCCTGTTGGAAATTGGAATATATGAAATATAAACCAGAATACATGGAATTGAAGCCTCTTTGACTTTATGTACATTGCTTTTTTTTCCATCGCTCAATAGGATGTTAGAAATGCCAGTCTCTATTAAAAAAAGAAGAAAGAAAGGAAAAGATTTTTTGGCGTAAATAGGAAAGATGTTTTTGTTCCAGTTATCAGAAATGAATTTAGTTAAAAATAGTCTTCATGTTAAAATACAGCTGTTGGCACAGATGCCTGCAGCTTCACTATCTTTCTGTGAGAATACAAATATATAAGCTATTATAGTTAATGTTGATTTGTATTGTTCATAAACATCTATCTGGTAAAGAGAAACGCATCTATCTTTTTGCATGGCTAAAGCTACTGTATATACTATTAGTCAGCTGCATTCTGAACAACAGCACTCGTGCACCTGTGAAAACGTGAATCACAGAATCATAGGGTGGTTAAAGCAATGCTGTGGGTACACTGCTGAATCTTCAACAGTCAGGACAAATGTGTGTTTGAACTTTTTTGCTTAAGCATTACGGCATTAGTTTCCATATATACCTTAGGAGAAGAGGTTTAACTAAAAGGAGAGGGAATGTAATGTTGCTATGAAAACATCTCTAAAAGTTGACAACACAATCTTGAATCAGAAAATTTGATGGGTGTCATGCTTAAATTAAAAATTGTTCCTTTTAATAAAATTCCAGAATATATCTTCCACTACTGTAAATTACAACAGCTCAGCTGAGGAGTAAGGGGGAACAACGTACCTGATTCTTATTACCTGGAAGAATTAGCCATCTCCATTTTGGCCCTAAGAATATATGATATGCTGAGCTTTAGATTATATCAGGGTTATCTGCCTTGGATCTCAGACCTCACAATGGAGAAAAAGAAGTTATCATTTCTGAGCTGAGTGTATTTGATGGTTTAGTATAATGGCCATTGTGTAAAGAGTATTTCATGTCCTGAATGGCAGAATGATTGTTGTGAGATGACTCGGTTGTGATCTGGTGAAAGATGAGGCAGTGAAGGCTGATCTTAATACATTTTATTATGTATCTAGAATCAATTCATAGTTGCATTTGTTCAGCGTTCTGTGCTCTGAAATCAGGAGATGCTGTGCCCCAATTGTCAAGTTTGATGAATATACCCTATGACATTTGCATATGGTGTTTTTATTTTCTGTGAAGAATTGTTTTTAGTTTCTGACTTCTACCTCTTGCATGATTCTGGCCATGTTTATCTAATAAATTGAATTAAAATTGGTCTCAGAGGCAATTTGCTGTGTCTGGCATAGCCATGTCTTCTGGCTGGCTGAATTCCTCAGCCTAGTCCTGGCTTCTGCTATGAAAGCCCTCCTGTATTATGAACTGGGAGTGAAATGTGTTCTGATCATGCTCTAGTGTCTTTGTGCTGTGAGGTCTGTCAGGAAGCTTAGATGATATTATCATTAGTGTCCCCTTTTTCATTTGAGTTGGTTATACAAATCTACTTAGAGGGTTTGCTACTGCATTATCTCTCTCTGCAGCTTGTCACTGTATCTGTCCTTAAGCAAACTCCTTGAAATGATGAAGTGCTACCTGTATAGAAACCAGCGCTTCTGATTTTTATCTGTGGTTAAGTAGGACACACTCTCAAATTCACAGAAGCATTTAGTAATTTTGTTTGACCTGGAACTATCAGACCAATTTTTTTGAAGAATCATGAGAAACACAAACAGTATGAAATTCATTAAATTCCCAAAAAAAGTAGTATGAAATTCATTAAATTCCCCCAAAAAAGTAAGACAACCTCCAAATCCACGTTAGATGGAGGTGACAATGTGTCTTTATTGTATTTATGCTTAAGTTGTTGTGGTTTGCGACATTTCCTTGTAACCAGAAGCTGTCTGGCTGATATTGGTGTTAGGACAGTTTGTGGTGGTTTGGTAGTGTGTGCCTTCAGATTTTGCTATCTGCTTGGAGAGAGTGTTGTTGCTCTGGGCCAGCTGGATATGGTCTTGACTTTGTTTTTTGTCTAACAAGTATGCAAGCTTGACTTGTAGTAGTGCCTGGAAACAGACACAAACATCACTGGTGTGTTTACACCAGGTATTTTGTATGCATTGGGGGGTATTGCATAGCTGCTTCCTCTAGAATTCTATCTAAATACTTTTGTACATAGGAGATGTGCATGTGATGTTAAAAGGATGTTATTTAGGTTGAAAAGTTAAGCCCCTTGCTGTTAAGGAATTGACAGATTTACAGTTGCTCGTGCCATCTTGATTTTACCCACACATGTGTCCCTCTCGTGCAGTGAACGAGGCAGATGTCCTGTGGAAAAAAGTGATATGTGACCATGTAATTGCATTACAGCCCAGTTGTTCAACATAATCCTAGTGTGACTCTGGTATGCAGTAATTCTACGTCTGTTTCTGAAAAGCAAAAGACAAGAGCAAATCATGTGCCCTGTTGCTGTGTCAGCTTCCCCATGCCCATATATTATCAATAGCAGAGCTTGAAATCTGAACCTGTAGCATTGCAGTCAAGACTCCTACCTACCATCTGAATTCCAGGGCTGGCAGCTGGAGATGGCTTTTATCTCAGGCTGGAGGCTGGGCAACTGTGTCTAGGTACTGGCTTTTGTGCTGCCTGTGACAGAGAACTCAGCCCAGCTTTTCTTTCTCTTTCTCCCTCAAGCAGATAGTTTCAGAGTATGCTGAAGGCAAGTCATGTCGTTTTTGGAGCTAATGATCACACTCTGGGTTGGGTGCCAAATGGCTCATGACTGTGGGCAACTGGGAAGCCCACAGCAAGGAGCAAAAGGTTCCTTTCAAAAGATGCATATCAGAATCACAACTGAAGAGTTCCTCTATAAAAACAGTAGAGAGACAAGACGGGTACACAAATCTAGAGCTAAACAATTCTTTGGTTCTTTCCCATCTCTTGTTTAAGCAACACCTGTAACTTGTAGATGAATTGTGATTACCCCACAGGTTTCAGAAGGTGTATTTTAATGTGACACTGAGCATGGCTTGCCAGTGCCACTGAAATCGCCAGCTTCATGCTTCAGAAAATAGCTGATGTTGAGGCTTGGCTAGGCAAACGGAGATGTTTCTGAACTGACTTCAGCAATCTCTCTGTAAGCCGACAGTTGGCTTGCGACACATGAAGCTGAGTAATCAGAAGTTTGTGGCTGAAACTGGAGCCCTGCACCTGAGGCATGCCACGGACAGGGGTTTGTTTCATTTGGAGTTGTTATGAAAGGCTGTAGAGTTTAATAATTTCATCTCTTTTGTTCAGAACCTGATCAGCTGCTGGGTGTTGTGAAGCAGCCTGTCAAAGCAGATGACCTCTAAAGGTTGCTCTGCATGCCTGTATTTATCAGTCTTTCCTGGGAACTTTTTTATTTCCCTGTGGCAGGTTGAGAATTCCAGCTTTAAACTTTTCTGATGATTTGCTCCTAGAATAACTCATAATCTTTAATCCTCGTGAGGAAAGTACATTACCTATCAGCTTCATTAGGGACTGTTTTCTTTTTGCTGAGATACCCAAGCTTTGCAGGACTTCAGACATGTTCAAGATTTTTCCGTTTTCTAAAAGCAGTTGATGCTTCAATTTTTGTGATGCTGATTTCAAAATCTTCAGTCAGGATTTCTCATTGAGTCCTTTGCTCCTTTGTGAAGCTGCTGGCAGTTCAAGACACTATTTTCATAAACCATATAATGTAACCGTAATCTGCTGCCTCCCTATATGTACAAACTACATGAAGCACTCTGAGGGATTGTCAGGAAGGGCCACCATCTATATGTGGCAGGCATGAAAGTGTTTGTTCGTTTTTGAAGTCTGCTTCACAGTTTCTGCTTTTCAGGGATTATCCTCTGGATTTTGAGTCATAATTTTGATGGTTTTCTCTTGAAAACTGGATGTTTTGCATGGCCCTGATACTGCACAATAGCTTTAAAATAAAGGAAGAGAGAGCAAAACTCTAGATCATATTCTCTATGCAAATTAAGCAGCTGACCCATGTTGCAATCCATCCTCTCTGTTTTTGAGTTCATTTTTATACGTGCTGAATAAAAATCCTATTTTTGAGTATGAATTCCTCTTTCATAACAAGAGGAGCTGCTTATTTATGTTTGTGTTTTCTTGTTCCAATTTGAGGACCCAGACCGGGGCAAAATTTTATATGTGAGCTTAGACTAAAGCAAATGGCATCTAAAAATCATAGAATGATAGAAATGTTTGGGTTGAAAGGGACTTTTAACTGTCATCTAGCCCAACCCTCCTGCCATGAACAGGGATATCTTCAACTAGATCAGATTGCTCAAGGCTCTGTCCAACATAGCCTTGAACACTGCCAGGGATGGGGCATCTACCACCTCTCTGGGCAACCTGTGCCAGTGCCTCACCAACCTCATTGTTAAAAAAAGTAAATTTCTTATATTGAGTCTGAATCTCCCCTCTTTTAGTTTAAATCATTACCCCTTGTACTATTGCTACAAGCCCTGCTAAAAAAGTCTGTCCCCGTCTTTCTCATAGGCCCCTTTTAAGTGCTGAAAGGCTGCAATAAGATCTCCCTATAGTCTTCTCTTCTCCAGCCTGAACAAGCCAAGTTCTCTTAGCCTGTACTCAGAGGTGTTGTGTCCTTCTGATCATTTCTGTGGCCCTCCTCTGGTCCCATTCCAGCAGGTCCATGTCTTTCCTGTAGTGAGAACTCCAGTTCTTACTAGGTTCAGAAAAGTGGAGCTATAAAAAGCTGCCAAACTTAGATGAGCTGAAAGGAAAGCTTTATTTCTAAAGATACACAAAGAGAATTACATCAGCTGTGACTGATGAGGTGTGTCTGAAATGTTGACAGTTATCAGGCAAATGGCATCTCATTCCTCTTGCCAGTGATGATGGAGCCCAGCTCAGCATTACAATCTATGGGAGCTGATCTACTTTTTCTTGGAAGTGTGGTTTCCTCCTTTTTGTGAGTAAAAATATGAAACAAAAGTGGTTTTGTTCTTTGAAAATACATGCTTTATCTGGAATGATTTTCTATCAGTTCATACCCTTAGAGCCAATAATGGGAGGGATTAGACTTAAGATAACATTTTCTTTCTTTTCTTCCATCTGACTCACAAGCTCCTGGCTCTTTCTTACACCGTGGAAGTAAGCTTACAAAGCAGTTTTAAAGTCCTCTTCCCACTATGAGTCTGGCAAAAATAGGAAATTGTGCTGTACAGTATCTTTGATCCTTGCTGTGGAGCTTATACTGGGACTTTGGGACTAATCTTTTGTCCAAAGACTTAAACTCCTGTTAGCAGCTGTGGAGTAGGATTGGGTATGCAGTCCTTGGAAAGTGGTTTGAGTATATAGAGAAAGGTAGGCATACTGCTTTTAATATCTCTTTATATGGGATAGCATTTGTGTCTGTTAATGTTCTAAAAAGAGAACTGATCTGCTAAATCCTATATTTCATGAAATATAACATGAATGTAACTTTGAAATAAAATGAAACTTTAAAAGAAGAAAAAATGGTCAGAAAGAAAAAGAGATACTAAATATACACAGAGAAATAAAAAATCCCATTTTAATTGTGAAAAGGATTAAGTACTATGATGGTTGTTTGCACACAGAGAAATAAATGCCAAGGCTTAGGTTCTGTTTAGCTGTTTAGGGCAACAGAGCTAAACTATGAATAATCATCCAGCATATCAAACTAGTGGGTTCTCCTAACATCTATCATTGGACCATACCTAAGATATTTGGAAGCAGAACATAATGAATGTCATCTGGCAGTAGCCTGATCATTACCAGAGTTAAAATAGCCCTGGACATGTGGTTCATGATGTGTGATATACAAGAGGTACGTATCCATTTACTGTGGGTGTTGTAGTGATGAGGTTGTTTGAACTAACAGCCATGCATCACATACTTCAGCACTTGGCTCTTGCATCACAGATAAAAGAATCTACATTAAAAGATATTTAACTTAATAGATGTTAACTAATAGTAATATTATGAGATATGCAGGATTTAAATACTCGCTTTGTTAGTTATTGTCAGAATATCATAGCAGGCATAACAAAAGCGTATTATTTGAGTGAGGTCACTTACCCCTTTTCTTCTTTGGTGTAATCATATGGTAGGTTGAGATATGTATTATACTTAGAATTTGAAAACCATGCATTTGCATTTCTACATGATTATTAAAATAATAATTTTAAAAGTTTCTCCTATAGACAAAAGCATGTTTTGTCTGAGTTTTGTAGAATTAAAAAAGATACTATTCTCTCTACTGAGTTGCCTTAGTGGTAGCTACTGTAAGTTGGTGAAGTCTCTGCCTTAGAGGATTGCAGCAGGAGGCCTGCAGAAATAATAGAATATGATATATTGAAATGGAAATGAAGACAACAATCTTGTAGGCTGGAAAAGCCAAGTTATAACAAAAGACTAGGTTTATTTTTGTTATTATCTGAGACTCAGAATTTTAATCACATCTGATTCTTTTGTTACTTGTTTTCTTTCACCATTCCGCATAATTTCAATGATATTTTATCAGTCCCACATCTGATGTAATTTCACACATCTAACTTGTTTGTCTTCTTGCATCTCTGTCAAGTATAATCTAATCTTCCAATAATGATTTTTAAAGTATTTTTATTTGGTGTTTATATTATATCTATATTTCATATGCTTATATTACATCTGTATTTGATGTTTGATATTATATCTAGCCTTTATGAATTTTCTCATCTATTTTGCACATTTTTATGAAAAACTTGTAGAATTTATTTTGTAGGAATGACGAGTTCCAGGCATGAAATAAGACTCCATTTTTGAACAAACTGTACCTACATTAACAAAATCATCACTCTTTAATTTCCAGTTATTTCCATGTCATATAGTATGCGCAGAAAAAAAGACAAGTGATGGCTCGAATTCTCATGCACAGGACAGAATGTCCCACTGATTCATTTTAACTTGCATTAAGTAGCACATCACTAAAAAAAAATGTTTCTAGCAGTTTGGTATTGCTGACTTTTTAATCCTCGTTCTTGCAGAACTGCTGTACTTGTGGAACACTGAGGGAAGGGCAAACCAGCAAAACTCAATTTGCAAGTAAATCGAATAAGTTAACTTGAATTTAGAGGGGGAGCTGAGCTGTTTAGCAAGTAGGAACTATTTTGCAAATAACAACTTTGCTATATGGTGAGAAGAACACTAATCATAAAAATATTCAGTTTATTCTTTGTTTCTTTGTGTTATTGTTGCTCATAACATCTGCGATGATGAAAGAGGACTTGTCTCTGGGAGATTATGTATAAATAAAGAACCAAATTCCTATTCTTTCTTCAGAAAACTTTCAAACTCCTTTCAGGTTTTCAGCTTTCTATCCTTTATTTCTATCCAAGTCTTTGCCATAATTTGGGATATTCTGATGTGTTAATGCATTTATGGAAAGAAAGTTAAAAATATTTTTCCAACTTGCTATCTAGCTTCATGCATCAGGCCCATGCCCTGAATGACAGCAGGGCTGTGCAGACTAATGAGTCTAGAGGCAAAGGTGAGGAAGATAAAGATAATATTTTCCCTTTGCAAAACAATTTTTGGTTGTCTTTCTGAACTAAGTCAGAAACAGCTCCCCCCAAACTCCACGAGTTACTGCCCCAAAGAAAAGCTTTGTGTATAAAGGCCAAAAAAAAAAATGCTGGAAAGTTGTAAGATCCTTTCTTATTAGCAAGATTTGGTCTTCATGCATTTCAGCGCTGCAATTTACCCCTTCCTACTCCATTAAGTAAGCCAGCAGCTCTCACCATCATAATCTGCTTTACATCCACAGACATAACCAAAGTCAGGGAAGTTATTTCTTAGTATGCTGTATTAGTAAATCCCTGATATGTTACTGGTGACAGGAAAAAACAAAAAAAAAGGCATTTTTCAAGTCTATTATAAATAACAAAAAAAAAGTATCATAATTCTATTGTAAGGGAAAAATATTTTTAGCTAAATATGCAGAATTGTGCTTGTAATGGACTCTAAAGTCCTCTGTCTGTGCAGATACTTCTGCATATTCCCCAATAAAAGCAGTGACTTCTGTGGTGGCACACAGTAACTATAGAAACAAATACCATCCACTATGGTTAAATTAATAAAATGCTCTTTTTTGAAATGCTGTGGGATGTTTTTTCTCTTTCAGAAATGAAATCTTGGCCGTGATTCCGATTTCCTTCCCCTCTCTTAACTTTGACTTCAAAGAGTTGCTCAAATTCAATGTCTCATATTAAAATATGCAGCTAACATAAAAGCTGAAGTAAATACTGAAACTATAGATTCCATGTTTACAATGGGATCAGGTGGAAACTTCTTGTCTATTGTGTGTTATTCCATTGCTGAAAGATGTTCTGTGTTGTGGATTTCAAAACTGTATTTGAAAAAAGAAACATCCTTACCCCTCCCCAGTTGATCCAAGTAAGCTCTTTCAATGAAGATCCTATTGGCTGAAACAGAATCAGTGTAATCCTTTCTAATATTTATTTCTGGTATATTGCAAGGCACATCAAAACCAAAGAAAGCATTTCCACTTTACCTGAAGTTGAATCTAGTTGCCAACTGACAGGTTTTTGTGATGGTCACATATAAGGAGCTTTACATCCTAAAACATTCGCCTTAAGAAAATGTGCAGGAATCAATATAGCCTGAAATTCTGCATGCATAATAAATACATGATCTATTTTGTTTGCTATTGAGAAATTTTGGGAAGTCATGCAGTGCCTATATAGGGGGAAGACAAATGTAATGCATATGTAAAGTTTTATGCGTATCTGAAAAGCCACTACTTTGTAAGAAAGCAAAGGAAACCGAGAGTTATCACAGATCACAAGTCTGTGTATTTAGGTGAAGAAAGTTACTGTCAGGTGTCAGTATGAAATGTACTTTGGTTGCTCTGGAATTGAGCAGTGTTATTGCTCAGCTCCAAGAGGTATATAATATTTTCCACTTCAAAGCCCCGAAGACACATTTATTTGTCAGAGAATGAATCATGATGACAAACTCTTCTCACGCAGACTGAAGAAATAAAAGAGATTTCTTTGACATAGTGGTAGATACCTTTGGCAGACCAGACTGACCTCACAGCCCACCTAAATGTTGCTGTGCAAGAGCAGCCTTGATACCATCTGGAGATGGAAGTGCCAGAGTATCCTCCAGATCAGCTTTGAATGACATAGATAGTATAGCTGGGGAGAATCCTGGCCTGCAAGAATGTTTTGGAACTTACTCTCAAGTATGAATGGACACTGGTACTCTGTGCCTGACCGCTTTGATGTACCCCAGCTGCTGTTGTATAACCCTGGTACAAACAATGTGAAACATCTGAGATAGCAAAAAGCTTTTCTAGAAAAAGGCTCTCATGTCACAGGTGGGATCTGTAGGCAGTGTGAAGTCAATTTAACCTTCATGTTGGTTTTATGGAGCTGAGTCGGAAGTACATCAGGATTCAGTCTGCCTACAGCACCTACCATTTTAGGCAAATATAGACATGGCCTTAATATACATCTGTTAATCCTGTTACTCCAACTTGATATCAGATCCCTCTGAATATCAATTTTTCTTACTTTTCTGTTTAATTCAGAACTGATTTAATAATGCTAAGCTTCACCGTGCCTACTACAGTTTTTGCAATGCATCCAAAGCCAAGTTAGTTGGCCTTTGCTAAGGTACATGAAGGTTTGGTAACTTGTCCATGTTTTGAACACTTTCAGGTCTGAGCAGCTTTTTGTCTGCTCTGGAGTTTAAACCAACTTGTTAAGCTTTTGTGATGGTGAAGTGATTTCTCTGCCATTCTTCCTATATTTCTTGAAGTTTTTTTCCATTTCTTGAGAAGATTTTTCATTCTAAAATTTTCTGTTTTCTTTAGGGAACAGCATTATTGCAGTCTGGAGTCTTACCAGCTACACCAGGTAGGAGCCATTTAGTTATTTGCTTTGTTAAAGAATAATGTTTTAGACTCAAATTGTGATGAGAGAAACAGAAGATTTATGGAAGCAGAACTAAAGACTATATTGAGAGGCATCCTGGTTGTGGTTGGTTTTGCTCCCACAATTCATGACTGACAACTTTGAAATACATTGTAATCTGTAGTAATTTTTGTTTCAAAGATTAATGTATTTGTTTTTACCTTTTGTAATCTAAAGAGGTTCAAAGTTGTTTAGTGCTTTTTCAACTTACACAGTCCAAAAATGTCAAGAAAGTTTTCTTTTTAGGCTATGTTAGCACCAAGGGGGAACTTGATTTAAATGTTCAGTGTGTATACCCAGTTTTCTAAATAACACAAACCAACAGGAGCAGATCCTTACCAGGGGCAACATGGCGATGCCTCTCTCATGTCGGTAGAACTGCTGTTTAACCAACAGTCAGTAAAGGGAGGAAGCTAAGTATCTGGCCTGGAAAGATTCTTTAGGAAAAGGTAACATGCTGGATACCTTTGCATTGTAACTTGCCTGTCAGTAGAATGTGTTGGTCATCTAGAGTCCCCTGTCTGATGTTGCCAAACTGGTCTGGCATCTTTTGTATCATAATTTTACTTTAAAGATGACATTTCATAACAATTTGGTTTTGTTTCCTATCTCTGTCTTAGACCTTGGTGAGATCTGAGCAAAGAAGTTGTTTAGTATCTTAAATGTTTTTATATTTCTTAAACTGCTTACTTGATAATTCATCAGATCCATTAAATTTTTCAAGTTGCCTGTTTCAAAGAGACAAGAAAGAGCTCTTTGTGCTTGAGTTTCTTTATTACTTTTAAAAACCTGGGCAAATATGTGAAGTAAAGCCGACTGATACTTGTGTGAACAAATCCAGTGAGATACCTAGGATCAGGAGGTGTCTCTGGAGAAGGTTATAAGTAACTCTATTACTTTGTCTGTCTCAGAAGCGTTTAGCAGATCTTGTTCCTAGTTATTCCATTTGAGTCAGTGGAATTACTTTTGATTTATAGAGGTGTAAGTAGAAGCACAAATTGGATCATTAACTCTAACTTTATCCTTCCTTCTGGTACTCAGATTTCTATTCCTCTAATCAACCCAAGGCAACCAGAGCACTTATGATTGAAGTGTGTGTAAATACAGGGGGTCTTGGGTCTATAGCTGCAAGTGGTGGGCACAATATTATTTCTACATTAAATTCAGTGGCAAATTAGTTGTGGATTCAAACAATATCTGACAAAAACTTAATCTCAGGCTATTCATGCAGATAAAAAAGCTGTTTTGATAAAACCTATCAGTAAGCAAATTGAAAATGTAGAAATTCAGGAGGGATTTTAAGATCAATGGAAAGGGAAGATACAAGACTGAAGAAATTCAAATGGGTGGGTTTTCATGTCATTGTTTAAGAAAAGAATTGAATACTTACTAAGGAAATACTTCCCTTAGGCAAATGCAGCATCCAAAGCCAGTGACTAAGTCAGAGCTATCTTTGTGGGGTTTCCATCTCCCAAATGTTCTCATATACCTGTAGAACTTTATTCTTCAATACTGCACTATTTTTTCAGAACAGAAACCCATGTTTTCTCTGCCTCCTTGTATTTTTATTATCCTTAGATATTTCATTTTAAAGTATTGTCTTTTGTATATGTGACCATTTCAAGTATAATTAAACTTGGCATTGCAAAGCTTTCAAAATAATACTATACGCTTTGAATGTTTTGCTTCCACCATCTTTAATCCAAGTCAGTAACTGACGGTCACTGGGTGCAGCACTGTTGGACTAAAAGAGCAGCATTAAAACTTCCCTGTGTTTCTCTATTACGATCTTTTAATCCATTGTTGAGGAAACATAAGTGAATGCTAATTTGAAGTAACTGCATTTGAAACCTGTCTTGAACACATACGTGGCAAGATATCACTAGTCATGAATAACTGTACAATAACCCAATACACAGCTATAATATTTTCTAGTGTAGCAGCCCACTTAGTGATAAACACATTTCTTTTTTGTCATAGAAAATACTGCATTGTATTTTCATTCAAATACACTGTATGAATGCAAGCTCACTTCAGCACTGCTAGTGCCTACATGTTTTGTACAATGTTTTTCATCTTGAATGCCTCAGTTCTGTAGCAAGAAATGGAGATAAAGAGTCAGGATCAATTGATTAAATATTTTTCAGTTTGTTGGTAGTGAATGTGGGTGATGATATTCTATTTCTACTGATAGTTATATATGCTGAGGAATAGACTCAGCAACTTCAGAGAAATGTGTCTAATTCTAATGGCAGGCTGAAAAGTGTTCATAAATGCAGCAACAATTCTGAATTGTATTACTAGATGGAAAAAAACCCAAGTTGTGGTGAATCATTTAATTCTGGTTAAAATAATTTGGTTGCCTTTGTTATAAATAACTTTGTAAAGATTGATTAGAAAGAGAGACTGAATTAGATTGCTTGCACTTGTAGGAGGAAAGTATTCCCACTGTTATAGCTTTGTACTACAGATCAAGGTAATGGATTCTTTGGGGTTTTATGATGTGGGAATGCCTGCTCTTAAGTATAATAGACTGCATTTATGGTTATTATGGACCTTAAAATACCATGACAAGATAGAGGTTCAAAATTGTTATTCACATTTCCTGATTTCTGAGACTGATGGATTCTGGAGGCCCCTAGTTTTAGTACATTCAGTCTAAGAAGTTCTCATGGGACATACACAGAGTTTCTCATGAATGCTTAAGATATTCTGTAGCATGATCTACTGGATGCAGTTTCAGAGATATGTACATAGGTCCTTTTCTCACAAGTTACCTATGTGTTTTGAATTAAGGGATCGTGAATGAGATGTACGTTCAGTGTTGAGAAGTGCAGCCAAAAGCCAGTACATTCCTTCACAGAATCATGAGCTTGTCATTATCTTTCTGGTTCTATAAATCAAAGTACTGTAGGGACAAACAGGTTGAAGGGGCTGTCTAGCTCAAGCCTCTGACCTGAGCTTGGACAAACTTTTGTATGTATGTCTGATTGTTTAGCATGTTCTGCAATAAAAATCATTAATCAAAACTTTAAATCATCCAAAGTCCTTTGCTATTCTCACATTTAGAATGTATTTCCTAACAGTTGTGGTGTTTCTCACTGTGATTTATGTCTGTTATATAAATCTTGTGCTCCTTTTTAGTTCATTGCAACAGCTTAGATAGGAACCTCCAGCTCTTACTTATCGTGGCAGGGGGTTTGGCGCTAGATGATCTTAAGGTCCTTTCCAACCCTAACTATTCTATGAATCTATGATTATGTCTTCATGCTGTCCTTCAAAATATTTATATTTTCTCCATTGAGTAGAACTCTTACAGCTCTCCTGGTTTATGAATGATGTTTAGGCCACCAGGTTATTTTGTGAAGGGGGAAAAATGCCACTATTTCTGCCCTTAGATGCCAACCCTTCCAAGTGAACTGAACTATCTGAATCCCAAGACTCCTATTTGGAGAAGCTAAGTTGAGAGCTGAAGCGGACACTTAGGATTGCTTAGGGACACTGCAATCCATGGAGAAGGCATGTCATGCAGGCTCTATGCGCCATATGTGAGAACCTTTTGTCCCTTCCTGTTAGATACAGGGAAGATGATTGCCTTGGCGTTCCCAGGATCCAGACTAAACCTATGGCATTTCAACACTCAGATTAAACTTCTGTAGTGGGAGATCTGATCTCCCTGTACTTCTGTGGTGCAGGCTCTGGCATTACGAAAATCACTGGCTGGATGGGAAAATAATTTAACAAATATCCTCTCATGGAAGCAGCATACTTTAATATTAAATTAATGTGTTAAATCTATGTTAATTTTTGTGACTCTTAGATTCTTATTTCTTCTATTTTATTTTTTTTTTGTCTGTCTAGTCCCATTTTTTCATATTCCAGAGGAGCAAATTCATTAGGATTGCAACAGACACTCTTGCTCTCTGACAGCCGCTTTACTTGTTATACCAAACCTACACAGCCATAGAATCCTACAATGATTTCTGCTGGGAGGGATCTTAAAGCTCATCCAGTTCCAGCCACCTGCCATGGGCAGGGATATCTTCCACTAGACCAGGTTGCTCCAAGCCCTGTCCAATCTGGCCTTGAACACTGCCAGGGATGGGGCAGCCACAGCTTCTCTGGGGACCCTGTGCCAGCGCCTCAGCACCCTCCCAGCGAAGAACTTCTCCCTATTATCTAATTTAAATCTATCCTCTTTCAGTTTAAAGCCATTATCCCTTGTCCTATCACTACATGCCCTTGTATGCCCTTGCTGAAATGTCAGCTGAATGCTGATTATGAACATGGTATCTCTATTAATTTTTTCTTAGGTAGATAGGGAGTCAAAGTAGGGAGGTATGAAATTAAGTATATAACAGGTGACGGGTGCTGAAAATGAACTCAGCTGCCTGACAGCTTAGCTTTTGTGATGTAAAAATAGGCTTTCATGCATTTTAAAAATATTTATTGTGAACCTATGCAGCCTGATGCCTCTGTTTCATGCTTAGGAGTAAGCTTTCAAGGAATTACTTGAGAGCAGTGAGAAAGAAGAATTTGGGCCATACTGTGTTTGTTGCTGTTGCTTAGGTTGAAAATAATTTATAATTCATATTTTTCTTTCAGGAAATGTGTTGTCAACTCTTCAGATGTAGGAATACAAAGTATAATATCGAGCCAGGAAAGGACTGTGTGCTGGACAGTGTCCATCAAAAATATGTCATGCGTCATAGGGCTAAACACTGTAATAGAAGAGCATTATTATAATGAGAAACTGATTACTAAAACCCTGCTATAATATGGCATGCTTTTTCTTGATTGTGCTTTACTTTGTAAGTGCACTCAAACTAATCCTGTAGGGAAGAAAAATAGGAGCTCAGAAAAGGGAAACTGATGAAAATATCTATTGCATTTACAAGGTAAACCTTGGCCTTAGTTGGTATCTGAATTACCAGGGGCCCAACAGGAGGGGGAAAAAAAGTCACTGTGGTGAAACCATTTGCTAGTGAAGGATCCAAATGTTGCTGCCTCATCCTCTGGGCTGAGTAGATCCAGCAGGTTCCTGTTGCCTGTTCTGGGGTAACAGACAGTGGTAAGTCCATGCCATAGCGACCACGCCACAGGACTAAAAGTCCTATCTTTTCTGTATTCCTGATTTGCTTCTCCATGCCTTTTCTGACACTGAAATCTCAGGAAATTACATGCACCAGCTTTCTAGAACACAAAGTGAGGAACCTGATTTGCAAACATAGTGATTATTTCAGGTTTGGTTTGGTTTGGTTTGGTTTTTTTCTATTAAGGAAACATTATGTGACCTTCATTCTTGGCCAGTGTAGATCCCGAGCTTTGGATGCATAAAGATTTTTGGACTAAATGTATGTAAATCATCTTTAGGTATATTTTTCAAATGACGGACACTGAGTTTCCTGGTACAGGAAAATGGAAATGATTCTAGCTTAATACTTCTGCATTTTTAAAGATGGGAAGCTGGGCTGGGGTGGCCCTACAGCATGGGAAGATGAATAATAGCTAGAGATAGGTACATCCTCTGTGATTCTTTCAGGCACACTAAATAGGCCTCTTTGTAGAGCAGTATTTGAACAGTGAGTGTGTTTGCACCTATATCTAGTTTTGGGTGATTCTACTACTTCTGAAACTGGCTGTTAGACAGGATGCATTTCTGAATATGGTGAAATCTGTAGAGCAAGTAAGCATTTTTAAGCATCCCCTTCAGCATTTATGTCTTGCAGATAATGCCATTTGTTGAAAAAAAGAAAAATTGAAAAATATATGAAATTGAAAAATATATGAAATTGAAAAGTATATGAAATCACTTTGAAAACTGAAGCATAACGAACTTTGGGAAGTTTCACAGGGCAATTATACAGCACCAGGAAGTCTTTTACTACATTTACATGAAAATACCTCTGTACTTGCAGTATTTCTCTCATCAGTCAGTAGCTGTAGGCTTTGGGTGCTCTTTTAAGCAAGATATCTGCTTTGAAAGGAGGACATGGAAACGTTGCTTGGCTGAGTGGATCAAAGTACTTCATAATAAAGTTAGTTTCAATTCAACAGTAATTTATTGTAGAACGTAGTGGGCTTTTTCTGTCCTGACTCCTTGTCAGCACATTTAATAGCCCAGACCTACAGATTTTGTGACCTACTCTGTGAAGTCAAAGTAGAGGCTGAGCAGTAAGAAGTAAAGGCAGTGTAGCATTGCATGTGTCTAAGTGACCGTATTTGAAAGTCTAAACTGTCTGGGATAAGTTCATAATATTACAGCTTCCCTCTCATTTTTTAGGTTTTTGGAGGTTCTTTCTTGTAGCATATGTGCTGTAAACTGTGCTTATTTTTGATGAGTGGGCATAAAGAAATAACTAAGGAGTTAGAAAAATGTTTCGAATAGTGCTTGTCTTCATTGAGCTACATCAGACATTTGAGTCTAATCATATGTAGGAATGCAAAACATTCTGCAGCTTATTTTCACTTTGTCACATTTTGAATGTCTTCTTCCTCTTACACATCGAGGAAAGAAGAACAGAAATAACTCTTGATGAGCTACTCACTTTTAACAAAGACTTGAGCAAGTCAGGCACACAGAACTGGATGGCAGGGGAAACTGAAAGAAATTACTCTTAACAATCCCTTGTAAGATTAAAAGAATGATGGAAAGGAGCATCTGTCTCTTGCTGGATGCTTTATATGTTCTAAAATCTATCTTGCTAACTTGCTTCTTCCATTTCTGCAAGTTTTATCCTAGGATTCATAAATGAGAAGTGAACCAGCTTATACGGTAGCTGTAAAGATGAAAGAAGAAAATATCTAGGTTGATCTCTGTTGGCATGTGTTTATACAATGCAATTCCAGGCTTCAAATAAATTCCATGACAGGTTTGACTATATAAATATTTTTTAGTTGCCAGATTTGAAAATGAGGAAAATGCAACTGGTCAAATCCTGAATCATTAACATAACTCTTTCAAATGAGCTCCAAATGGGAAAACTTCAGCTTGACCATAAATGGATTGGAATATCTTATCCTTTTAAATCTCCTTTCCTATCCTGTGTGCTTTACACAAATCCTAAAAATGTTGCTTAAATAGTCATATTTCCTCTGGAATGACTTCTGCTGGATTGCATCGAGCTTTTGAGGATGAAAAAACCCCACAAAACACCCCACAGTAGTTCTGTGATGAAGCTGCAATTAGCATAAAGCTTCAGTCTTTCTTCAAGTAAGGTAAGGCTTTCAGCTGCATAAAGTGCATTCTGATATTCCTAATGATGCAGAGACAGGATGCTATGATGTAAGAGAAAGGAAAACCTGTCACAGTGAGAATATAAGTAAATCAGACAGTCCAGGTTTGTCCTATTCTTGCATTTATTTTTATCAGCACTCTGTTTAGAGGTGAACTACTCACTATGTGAAGGTTATACACTCTGATCCCATTTGTTAAAACACAAAATCAGCTTCTCAGTATGAAAAGTGTTTGTGTAGTCTTGGATTACCCCATATGTGCTTTTTTTTTTGTGTATGCAAACACTACAAACCAAAGGTTTTAGTTCAGTTGTGTACTTCGAAATAGGTGTTTATTATTTTTCTTTAATTCATTGTCCTTGGTGAAATAATCTGTGGGGTTTATTTAGGTTTATTTCATAAAAGTTTAGGAATAGTTTTATAAGCTTTTAAATTATTAGATTTGGGGGGGGGGGAGAAAGTATGGATGCATACTTTATACAGTGGAAAAAAGTCAGAAATTGCCATTTTCTTTAGCTTCCTAGGCCATGCCTTTTTCTTAGGTATTTGAGACTTCTATTTCTCTTATAGAATTTCTTCACGTTGCATAAGAATTATGGCAATTTTTGGACACTATTTTAGAAACAATTTGCAGAGAAATGTCTCACGTGCTCAGAGACTATTCATCAGTTTAGGAGAGAGTGTTAATTTTATACCTGATCCCCAACACTCAGCAGCATATGGCACAGCTGCCCTGTCACCAGTGGCAGGGTTACTCATACTCCCAGCCTCCTACCTTATTTCTGTTAAGTACCACTTACTTGCACAAGTTCCCTTAAAATTGTTACTGTGAGGAAGTAAATGTCACTCACCTTCATTAAGGTGCTCACAATGACAACAGTAGAGAGAAGACATTCATGGCTGGATAGGGGTATTGCTAACCGAACAGGCAGGTATAATGCTGATTACTTCCTGGTTAAATAAAGAAGGGATGTGCATATGTAGACAAACCACACTAGATGTGTACCACTCTATAGGCTTCTGAATTGCTTACTCTTGTTTCCTCAAACTTCTGTATCTCCCACTATACCTGGGACAGCTTCCCGCTGATCTGAATAGGGCTGGGGAAAGGAGACTGACTGTGCCATCTCAAAGGAGACTGACATGCCCTCAGTAAAGCTTTCCTGGCTCTAACACTTGGAACGGTATTTCACAAGAACCAGCTATGACCTAGAGTCAAATCCCATGGAAGCAAGATCTTTTGCCTACCCTTTACCCTGCCCCAGTTCATGCAGGTCTAAAACTGGCCAGTGGCCTACTGAGGTGTGATATAGTCCTTCCCATTAACTTTATCAGGTTTTGAATCCAGTGTGATGAGATCTTAGTGAACATTTTAAACACTGTGGCTGCTGAAGCTATGTTACGGATTGGAAAGGCAAATCCCCACTCAGTTTTCATTGCTATTTTACTTCTCAGTTGAAGACGACTACCTCTGTGAGTAAGGCAGTACTCACCAAAACCAGGGAAGCCAATATCCTGAAGTTTTATAGATGGTATGCTGTCTTTCTAAAGAAAGAAAACAACATCAGATTATAATATCACAATCTCAGGATAAAGAATTTAGGGAAAAAAATTGCTTAAGTGAATTATAGAATCACAGAATAGTTAGGGTTGGAAAGGAAGACCAATGACTCGTAATTCTTATTGAAATTTTTCTTGATGTTTCAGAAACACCTGCTAAAAATGATGATGTGCAGCAGATACCCAATAATAGCATCAGGTATTTAGATTTAATATGAATATCTCTCTCTGAAAACAGGTGGTGCTTCTGTCATGGCAGCTTCTGGGTCTTTGAAAGTGCATAGAGGTCACAGTTTCCAAGCTGGTAAGTACGAGTGGTTATGAAGTATGTGTGTGCATGTAAATTTAAGCTAAATTAAACTTAAATTATTTTAAACTTCAGAAAATGTTAAAGGTAACGTGTGACTTGATTCCCTATTGTAAGACTTGCATATTTCTTTGGGTTTTTTGCTTTGCAGGGTTTTTGTTAGAAAGGCATTGACAGATGGGATAAGTTTAGAAGAGGCAGTGACAGATGAGATAAGTGTCAGAGCATAGGCAGTAATCTTATTCACAGCAGTTAAATGCTGCCAGCTCTTTAACAAAGGACACCCACCAGAAAAATCTCACCTCAGGCCATGAGAAATCCTGTACCCTAGCAATGACACGGTGGGAAAATAAACCCACCACCTTTAAAGATACTTCTTCATGACAATGGAGAAAAACCCAACACCAGCAGATAAATTTATGAGTGCTTATAATTCAAAATAAATCCAAATATGTTCATTCTGTGGACGTAGCATTTTTACTTGCCTTGTTTGAGCTTGGGTGGAGACTGAGATCTTGAAAGGACCATGGGCATCTTTTTTCAGCTTAGTGCTCTGGAAGGACTGATGGTGTTGTACAACCTGGCCTCTTGCAAAGTGCCAATTTGCACTTGGAAAGCAAAGTTATCTTTGGAAGGGCTAGTTTAATCATTTTCTACAGAGCTTTGTCAGAAATCAAGAAGTTATCCATCATGCTGGAGGTGGAATTTTAACAAGAGTCTTCCAGATGCTCCTGAGATCACCCACTCACTTCTCCCTGATTCACGCATTCAAGACAGCTTTGCTCCCAATTTGATGTACAGCTAAACACACTGTTGACTTCAGTGGCCTTCAATGTGAATACCTGTAAAAATGACCTTATGTTTCTTTCCTTATGTTACACTCATTGAAAAATGCTGGCATCACCACTACAGAAAAGTCAACACCAGCCAGTTTATACCTTCTAAGGTTATTCAGATTAGAAGGTTTCAAGTCAAAACTAGAAAATCATATGCTTGTTTACATCTTGCAAATTCCTAAGTCCAAAACCATCGACAGTGTTCCTGCATTCTAGGTCCTAAAGGTGGCTATGAGATGCTAGCACTTCCTTCAGAACCTGGAACTCCTACTAGCCTTGAAGAACCGGGTGAGTACAGATCTTTGCAGCCAGTTGCATCGGGGGACACTGTTGCTTTTCGCTTTCCCTTTTTTATTGTGATCTCTTCTAAATGTTTATTTTTGAAGTGTTGCCCTTTGAATATGTCAGCTTTACAGGCATACTCACACAGGCACACACACGCATACTAATCTTGGGGCTGTGTTATGGCATTGGCTTTCTTCCTGCATTATTTATTGCACATTTCTGAGGATGGTGTCTACATAGGGTAGAAAATATGAATAACTAAGAGCTGCTGAAAGAAAGGCTGAAACACCAGTTTCAAAATTAATTTCTTCCCTCCCATATTATACTATCTTTTCCTTTCTTTTCCCTCTGATTTCAGTGCCACTGCATTTTCTTTACTCTTCTCCTGTTACTTGCTTAACTATCTTTTTTTTTTCCTACCTTTTACCTCTTTCCTTTTAAGCAATTATGATATTCTACCAATTCTTTCAGAATGCTGTAAACATGCACTTGGTCTGGTTTTCTCTCACATTCTTCACCTGTAATGATCTCAAATACTGGTCCTCTGATCCCTCTTGTAAACATCTTCTAGCAGTGTTCACCCAGAACAGACTATTGAAAGCACTTTGTCCATGGCACTCAGTGTGACTTGATTTCTGAGTGGGAGCTTTTGACTGTCTTGTGCTTCTCAAATAAACCTTTCTCTTCAAACAAATATAAGCCAATTTTTTGTGTGTCTAATGACTTTTGGTGGATTTTTTCTTTTGTGTGTGTGTGTTTTTTTTGATGAAGGGAAAAATGAGAATCCAAGTATTTCTATGTTCACAAAGAAAGCACATTTTCTATTAAGACAGTATTGATTACACAAAAGAAGACTTTTCCTTTCCTTCCATTCCAGCTTGCCCAACTTTGTTCTTGGTTTGTTGTTTTTAGTGGTTGGGGTTTTTTTTTAGTTTGCTTGCTTGTTTTCCTTTGAGGGTTTTTTGTCCTGTGTGTTTCTTGTGCTTTTCTTGCACGAAGCTCAACCAATTAATATGTTATCCTCCATGTGCGGTTTTTTAGTTCTTAGGAGCATCACTTGGCTTGTCTGCATCAGGTATGACATCCAGCTTCCTGAAACCTTTCAACTAGTTAGCTCTATAGAGAAGTTTGCTAGCTTTCATGCTAGCTAGCATTGAGGACACTTCACTTAACTCCTGCTGCATCACTTTAACAGCATATAGAAAGACTTCAAAAATTACCTTCTCCTTCATGACTGTTCAAGACTTTGTATCAGTCCTTAAGATTGTCATTTGTTTACGTCTTTAACAATTGCTGGAGAAGGACTCTTCATTAGGGACTGTAGTGATAGGACAAGGGGTAATGGGTTCAAACTTAAACAGGGGAAGTTTAGATTATAGGCGGATATAGATACAGGATTTAGATATAGGGAAGAAGTTCTTTACTGTAAGGGTGGCGAGGCACTGGAATGGGTTGCCCAAGGAATTTGTGAATGCTCCATCCCTGGCAGAGTTCAAGGCCAGGTTGGATAGATGGTTTAGTGTGAGGTGTCCCTGCCCATGGCAGGAGGGTTGGAACTAGATATCTTAAGGTCCTTTCCAACCCTAACTATTCTATGATTCTATAAATGCAAAAGGTGTTTCTGATTCAGAAACCATGGTGCATTTTGCAGGGAGAGCAAGATGTCAGTCATGTTAAAAGTTAAATTTTCCAGCATTCTACCATCAGTCCTTTACTGATCACGTACTTTATACAAGGCAACATACACAAAGCAAAAAGAAAGAAGCTTTAAATTCCATGTTGGATAAGTCATCACTTTTGTATTATTATGCAAACGAGTGTTACTTTGTGCGCCAAGTCACTAGGAACAGCTTAAAACTTTCACATCTACAGATCAGAAACTGATTTTAGGATTAGGAACTAAAGACTGAAATAGAGGATGAGGTCACAGGCTGAACTGCAAAGGAATTGCCTCCTCCAAGCATTGCTTTTAGAAGACAGAGATGACAGCACCATTTAAAAGAACTAAAACTCACAAGTACATCTCCAGCCCAAAGTTACATGACACCTGACTAACCACAGCTGAGAGAAACAATGACAGTATGAAGATTCACAGTGAGCTGATTGCAGGTGTCCTACAGCTTCTCCTCCTTAGTTCCTGCCTCTTACTTCATCCAAAGTAGAATATTGCTTCAGGCTAAGTAAAATAAAACAACAGCTGCAGAACTAAATGGCTATTCTTGCTGCAAATGAGCAGCTGTGGTAGAAAATTGGCCCTCCGGCAGTCTAGAGGAGGGTGATAGTTCTTGTCCTCTCCTAAAAGGCACAAACATTTGTAAGGAATTCTAGTAAGAAGTTAGGAAAAGTTGGCTAAGGAAGAAATGACAAAGGAGTCATGGAAGAACTCGGGCAAAAAAAACGAGTACTTCAAAAGAAAGTTGTAATAATGCAATTATCTGTATTTGAAATAATTACACAGAATAGTTGGAGGCAATAATGGATTGCCTCCAGGTATTTAAGTCAACTAGAAAATGGGAAGCAAAGCCACGAGAAACTTCAGGTAATCCTGCCAAACCCAGAAGGATTTGGTGAAGTACTACAATACCATAAAAGGAATGTGGATAATCTATTCCTACTGGATAACATGGTAGTATCCACAGACGCCAGCAGTTAACTCACCACATCACTGAAGTAACCCACTTATCCTTCAGCATGTAATGGCAAGTGAACACTTAAAATACTGCTTTTCCCAGCTTTACTACAAATCTCGTGTGAGAAACGGGGAAAAGGAGTGATCCTTGTCCTTCAGCTCTGCAAGATATCTTCTGCTTACCCCCATCTGGAAAATAGCATCTGGCCCCACCACAGACAATAAAGCAAGGCTTCAGCTGGACTTTTATCTGCACTAGCAGTAGCCTCTAGACAAAACCAAACCAGCTACACAAGCCCTCATAAGCGCATCTTACTTTCATTTACACAGCTTCTCACAAAGATGTCCCAATGCAGGGGAGGATTCTGGTTTATCATCTTCCTCAAGAACACAGATTTTTCTTCACAATAAGGACTCAAGGAAGTTAAGCTCTGGCATAGCTAGAGAGAGATTTCCTGTTAAGAATGGATAATTACAGCATTGCAACTTCCTTCCAAGCCATCCATCCACATTCTCCTTTAAAGAGCACTACTCCACTAGCTATAAGCAGATGAGGTTACTATGTCGCACTCATTCAAGAACCCAACCCTAAGGATGTTTCACATCAAAGCTGTTTTAACTACACTCCACAACATGTGCTTGTACACAAACATCCTTATGCTGCTGAGATATCACTGCTACAATGATTTAACTGAATTGACACAGTGAAACCTTCTACTAGGCATTAACTACAAATCTTCTGGGTTTCCTAATATGAATTACCCACCACACATACATATGCAAGGACTTCCCCTTCCCTCCTTTAAGATCATCTAAAAAAGGGAGTGAAACCCAGCAACAAGTTTTCCAGCACCATTTACATTCACACAACCTAAAGCACTTGTTCTTAGCATCACTAAACAGCACTGAACACAGCAACAAAAAGATAAACAGGAAAGAAAGGGTTGTATAAATCCCAGTGTACAAGTTAAACCCACAAACCAGTTTTGAGTTCTCACTGCTCAGAGAGATGTGAAAACTAGGACAAAGTCCTGCTGAAACTGGGTTTTCTGTAAAAGAACTATGCTTTGAGGGTTTCAAGACTATTAAACCTGCCTGATGCCTGTAAAAGCAGCAATCCATCATTACAAAAGCAGCACCTACATTACAAAACAGAATCCTTATCCCAACCATAAGACTAGACTTTCTAAACGGGAGAGAATTAAAACCAACATATCCTCAGTGCAAGGATATGACTGCAAGATGATTTTTGCTACCCATCATAAGCCATGTTCATTTGTAAATTAGAATTATTTCTGCCTTAAACCAACCAAGCAACTAAGCTTTGTAACAGGAGAGAAAGCATGTTCTTTAGAGTAATGATATTTTATCATCATGGGCTAAGAATGCCTTTTTACACTCTGATTATTAAGGTAATGGTCACTGAGGGAAATACAGAGGGAATATAGAAGCCTAGAATGGCGAACACTTAAGTTTTGGAACCCCACAGGCAGTCAAGGGCAAGATAAAGAAGTATAGGGATAATCATGCGCACAGGCACATATGTTGGATTTGTCCCCATTTGTAGGGGTTAACATGAGACTGAGCTACTTCAATGGGTCCACGATGGCTCAAGCTTAATAAAGACAAAATCTCAGAAACAAGATCAGAAAGATACTGAGATCTATGCAAGTCATACAAATACCACATTAGCAAGAATGCATGTCAGGGTCACAGTAAGTGCTACAAAACTCAGACTTCATTCCAGGACAGCATGAGGAAACTCAGCTTATCAACCCATCCAAGACACAACCTTTAACAAGGTAAGTTTTAACTGTCATTATCACAACAAACACCAATTAGAAAAGTAATTAAGCAGCATGCCACCTATGAAGACCGGTATATTGAGAGTCATTCACAGAGAGATGTCAGTTCACAGGACTTCCCTAGTAGTTACACTGTTTGCTGTAAAAGGAAGATATGTACAAATAACTCAGAGGTGGGGCTGGACTCACAGCAGAAAGCATTCATTTTTAAACATACAACCATAAACGGTATGAACAAAGAAAATCTTCAAAATACAAAACCATGTGTCATTTCCTGATGCCAGGAACAGAAAGTCCTAACAAACGTATTAGGGGCAGCACACAAAACTTACCTACCCATGATCTACTTTAACCACTAAAAAAAGAAGTGACTAGTAGTAAAACTACTTTAAAAAAACCAAGTTTGCTTTGCTATGATTAAAGAAAATCTCTGAGAAAGAGACAGGAACTGGGATTTTCGACAGTTTGGAGTACACAAGGGAAATACAGAAATGGTTTTCTCATCCAGCAGCTACCAGACAGCGTTCTAAGGAAGTTCAAGCACCCTTCTACAGCAGCATCCTATAAGTCTCAATTAGGATGTCCCCCAGCAAGAACACCACCCTGTTATACACACACCAGCTTGAAAAGCACTTGTCAGTTTGATGTTCTTTTTCATAAAGCTTACACCACAAAATAATTCAGCTGCTAAATGGCTTATTACCAAAACTGGAGTTTTAGCCTTATTCCAGGCTAAACCTGACAAAGTTTTGTTTCCAGAAAGTCTCCCTTCTGTTGTGTGAAATCCAGTAACACCATGACTTCATATAGAAGCCACATGACAAGGTGTTTTCTCTACCCGAGACTAAGTTACTTAAAGCCTCAGCCTTCTGACCCTATGGGCTGACCAAAAGCCACTTAGTTACTACTCAGTCTTCAGGCAAGGGATGAAATACAAGAGCGAATACCAGAAAGAAACTGAGGTGACTGTTGTGGGGCTACCCTATAAAATTGATCATATCCCTCTCAGGTACTCACAGAACATGAACTTCTTAACGGCTTAAGTCAGACATGCTTTGGTGAAAAGAAGAAATAACTACATACAATTAATCCTAGTACTATTATCTGCTCTTCTTGTTTGGATATAGAGGAACCCAGAAGACACATATTCAAGACACATGAAGACCCAACATTCTCTTCGGAGATGTGGGTGGGAGGAAAGGAGAAAGATTACAGATTATATACAGAAGGCACAGCCATACATCTCCCTCCAGTATCTTTCCTTACATACTGGGGGAGGGTGGGGATAGGAGAT